>JALMQS010000118.1:8852107-8919305 GCA_024734495.1 Forficula auricularia
ATAAAATATTTTATAGGGAAATGAAATTTTGTTTCACTATCAAAATTGGAGAATTTTAAGATGTACTTTCTTGCATGGGAGTGGAAAGTGGCTTTTGAATTACCATCAAATTTAGAAAATTTAAAAATGAATTCTCCTTTGTGAATATAAATAAAGAAAAATTTCGAAATAAAAAATAGGTTTTTTTTTTTTTATACAAAATAATTTAGTTGAAGTGCTTTTGGAGACGTATTTTAGCGTGAAGCTAATCTACAGTGATCCAAGCCAGCTATATATTTTATATAATATATAATTATCGTAAATGTCGTTTGCCAACCCCAATAGATTTTATCTAGGATTTGGAAGATGCTGATCTATCAGAATCTTTATGATGAAAATAAATTTTAGTATAGAAATAAATATCATTCTCAAATCGAAATTTTCCTTTATTTTATTTATAAAATAAAACGGTATTTACTATTTACCATGTAGAATCTCGGTATCTCCTAGCGTAGAGAAGTCTTAAGTTGGTGAGGCATCCATAGTAGAGCAGGGTGAGGAGACTTTCTGAGATCTAAGACATAGCTCAAAAATATTAGTTTACACTTCCATTTACAAAGGAAAATCCTTGTAAATAGAAGTAGCGACAACCAGAGGCAACAAAAGTAAATAAATAATATATTTTTGCCTCTATTGCTGATCCAAATGGCATAATTGCTTTGAATCAAATATCTCATCATTTGATTACAAAGAAATCTGGTTTGGATTTGTTCTCAAATAAAATCGCGAAGTCCAAGGGTCAATCGCTTCAAATGAAATTCTCATAATTTCAATTTAAAAACGAAAGATTTGGACTTTTGGAGTCGGAAACCGCGCACCGCGAGAACCGGCCAGTGAAGAAGAAGTTTGATTCTTTAGACCCCAGTAAATGAACCCAGGGCTCCTGAAAGAGATCCTGCCTAACCTGTACCTGTATAGGTATAAGAGACGAAAGGGGCACTTTAATTATGAGGCGACCGAAACCAAGGCGGGTAACGCATCGCACAGTCCCTAGCAACAGGAGAGCCTCTTCGGGGAATACCCACAGTAGACATGATCTTTGGTTGTTTGTCTGTCTGGATATTCCATCCCTAGATCCGAAAGCGAAACTGCAATGACTATCAGAGAGATGTACAAATGAGTTTACAAAGGTAGAGGATCTTTCTGTCAGTCATCGCCCAAAAATTTCCTGAAGTCTACGCACGTGTTCCGGGCAGATCCGGAAATAAGAGGCCCTCCTCCTGGAGTCATTCACCGGGCAAAATCTAGCATCGAACCCTTGTTCACTGGCTATATTGTGTGAGATCAAATTGATCTCCCGAAATCGCATCGCATCTTAAGATTAGAGGAGACCTGGACCTCAACCGATGATTCCGGTCTGGTCGACTCCCCTCGTGGTTCGTTCGTGGCGAGAACAAGACAGTGACTTCGATATTAGCTCTCTGCTGGACTCTACAGCTAACACATGCACAATTAAGGACCTAACCAGAGCGAACTAGCTAAGATTAGAGGGCATCCTCACAGCTAAACTTAAAATCTAAATGATCATAGTGTCCAGCAGAGGCCCAAGATGGAAAACACTGAGCATGATCTCCCCTCTAATGGACCCACGAGGAAAGCCTGCAGGCTCCGGGCGACAGACTTCAATCCACGCGATAATGAATCCTAAAGCAACTATATCGTTAGTATTTTATCAATAGTGAATATTTACTTTATTATAATAATTTATTATTTAAAATTACTCTCTTATAATTAAAATAAGAAATGTTTGATTTAAACATTTGAAATTTAATATTTACATTATTTAATTAATTATGAAAAATTTCATATTACTTTATATATACATATTAAATACCTATATATCCACATATTATTATATTTTATATTTAATTTTTAATAATATTTGAAAGGCAAGAAATTTTCTTTCACAATAAAGTTTTTAAAACATAATTAATAAAAAGTTTTAAATTTGAATTTGAAATTATTGACCGAATTATTTTAGAATGTAAAATATTTAATTTTTAATAAATACATATTTATTTTTATTATTTACAGTTGAAAAAATAATAATTTAAATTATGATTAATATGCAGCAGGCAGAATTTTTTTTAATTTTATTTAATGATTTTTGTTTTTCATTTATGTATTAATATTAATTATCTTTAATATCTGTTTAATTTATATGTGGAGATTTGTTATTTGCTCTGAGAAATCAAAACGTTGAATCGGTCTGTCAGAGGTGTCTTAAATATATTTGGTTGTATTTTTATTTATTTATTTACTTTTTTATTTTTGTTCTATCATGTCTATTTGATATTTTTGTTTTCAATCGTTGGCATTGGCGCATACCCCCCATGTTCTTTAACTATGTATGAATTTAACAAGCAATCTAGTCTACTAAGTAAGAGATGTACGTGCATTTTTAGAATATTTTCGATAAGACGGACCGAAAGAGAGTCCCTTAAATCCGGGACAAATACGCACATCTCAGCCCTAATCATCTGAATAGCTAAGGTACCAAGTTGATGATGAATCCCACGGTGGTCGAGGGCTGCGTCTCTGAAAGAGAATCTCTGCAGCACATTAAATGCAACACCTAAGTGAGACATTCTAACAACGAGCCCTAATCACTCTTACTTTGTGAAGCGAAGACCAACCAACCCTCACTCTCGGAGAGCCTCGGAGAACCTAAATGATGATGGGACTCTGAAAATCCTATTTACATCTCTATCTATTAAATTCTCAAAAGGAGAATTTGTCAATTTTGAAAAAAGAATTGTATTTCATTTTAATATTCAAAGGAGGAAGGGTTGTTTTTTATTTAGAAGTAAGTAGGGGTGAATATTAAAACTTAAATACATTCTATATAGATTTAGCTCGAAAATTATTGCATTCTAAAACACTAATTTTATAATTTAATTTTTTTTTTCTTCTACTTCTGAATTAATATTTCAATAGAAAAATATAATTTTATTTCAATATTAAAAATAAAGGAGAGTTTTGTTGTTTTTTATTAGTTTTTATTTTACATTCTATACCTGTGAAGAGAAATAATATTAGTTAGTGAATATTGAAATAAAATTTATATTTTGTTTTTTAATTTATAAAAATTTTAAATTTTGATGTAAATGTAAATATTCATTTTTAATTAACTATAATTAACTATCCAAATCTATTCAAAAAATATTTTATTTAATTTTTAGTAACTAAGTCTAGGAGCTAAGTTGTTAGGGAATAAAGGGTAGAAATGCTGAAAGAGAAAGACATCCTAAATGTTTGTATAGCTAAACTAAAATTAACTAAATTGAAAAAAGATATAAAAAAGTCCGAAATTGATTCTTTTGGATTAAATTTTGAAATTGACACCCCAGAACGAATTCGCGCCAATGCATGTGTACTTGCGTTTTATAGTCCAGAATGGTGGATGCATGTTGAGGAGGAGAAGCGCAGATCTCGAAGTGAACACTAGATGCTGCTGGTTAGTAGTGGACCTCGGCGAAGATGGCAAAAGAGCCGATGTTGAAAGCTATTTGGAGAAATGGAAAGAGATCAGATTTTAACTTTTGATTTGAATAGGTAAAAAATAAAATGTACTCTAAATGTCTTTAAAAATGAAGGCAGGCAAACATCCTATATTAAAGCTTGTATTATTGTGATTAAATTTATTAAGGGTTGAAATTTTGTTTAAATCACATATAATTAATTATAATTATTTATTGAACACAAAGAACAAATAATACAATATAACTTCGACGTTTCGATAGACTTTTTCTCCGATCGATCTCTAGTATGAACTTCCATATCGATCCAAAATCGTTATGGGTGCTCATTCTTAAGAACGATAGTATAGAATACTGGCGAGTCCCTGTAATCCAGCGTCTTGGAGGCCAGAATAAAGGATCCTAGGGAGGTTAACCCGGCCTCTGCTATTGAACTGGCAAGAGGTCGGAAACTGCGTATTGTCTATTCTTCTGATCAACCCCAAAATCAATCAAAAATCACAAATAGCAGTTCACACTATAGCATCAAAATACGTCTATCGAAACGAAAAAGTTATATTGTATTATTTGTTCGCGTTCAAAAAATAATTATAATTAATCATATGTGATTTAAACAAAATTTCAATCCTTAAAAAGTGAAATCGAGTTATTAAGGCCTACAAAAATACTTATAAAGTAAAATAGTCAGCGCCGGTCTTAGACCCTCTAGCGCCCTTGGGCGAATTTTTCGTTGCTCCCCTTGCAAGGATTGAGTATTTCGATAACTGCAGTTTTGTTCATTAATGTAATAAGAAAGTTTGGCTTTGCCGCTCATATACATTCGGCGCCTACCTTAGCCACCCCCGAGGGGTGATCCGCGATCGGAAGTAGGTGTACACCGTCTTTGGAATTATTTGGAATTACTTTGAAATTCATTAGATAATCTATTGGTATCTATTGTCTTCTACTTGGAAATGAAAGTGGAAGTGGAAGTAGGTGTACACGATTTTAGGTCGCGGTTCACCCTTCGGCCACCCCCAAAGACTGGCCCTGAACATTGTAAAAAATATGTTTTAAATATAATAACTATTTAATTTTCATGAAATTGAGATGGTTTCTAGTTACAAATGAATTAAATACAACAATTTAGTAAATTATTATTTATTATCTATTCTTTATTCATTACACTGTTTTGATAGCTTGATGATCGTCTTCAATAGTGAGAAGTAACTATATCATTAATCGTGGGGGTCTTATTTTAAAATTCAATAAAAAAAGGAAGAAGATTAAATGAAAATAATTTTAATTATCCATATGACCAACAAAATGTTATTAAAATAACATAAGATGTAATTACTTACATTGTAGAGATGCTCGATGATACCGAAACGATCACAGGATACGATTTTTCGGATATAGGAAGATATCTTGAACTGGAAAATATAACTAAGATTAACAACTTGAATGAAGAAAAATGTTTTCAAAAAATCCCAGTTATCATTTTCTATGCCAAAATATTTGTATTTAGAAAAAGAAGAATTGATGATTAGATTTTGGGTTTCAGAAATTTCGATTCAAAATGTAGAAAATTTTCACGGGGCGGTTTCATGTAAAAGCATAACATAAACAAACATGTATTTTGTAAATTCGATTTTGCTTTATTAAATTTATTTATTTATTTATTTTAAAATTCATATTCTGGTTTAGAAATGTCTATAATGTTGAAAATATAATTTTCTGTGATTATATTTATTATTATACAGGGTGTGTATAAAGATCTATAACTGGTATAAAAAATTAAAGAATTTAACTAGAAAAAAACTGAATATATTTTTGAAAAGAAGGTTAGAAATGCAAAACTAACCACTCAAAATGGGGAAGGGGGGATCAAAAATGAAAATTCTAGCCCTTTCAACCAAACTGTGTATACAAAATTTGATTAGTTTTTGCATTTCTAGCCTTCTGGGGGTCCACAGAATATGTATACAAAATTTGGTTGAGTTTGGTGAGTTAATTTTCATTGTTCCATCGCCCATTTTGGGTTAGTATTTGCATTTCTAGCCTTCTAGTGGCCCACATAAAATGTATACATAATTTGGTTGAGTTTGAACAAAAGGGCTAGAATTTTTCTTTTTGACCCTTCCCCCATTTTTGGTGGTTAGTTTTTGAATTTCTAGCCTTCTAGTGGCCAACAGAATATGTATATGAAATTCGGTTGAGTTTGGTGAGGGCTAGAATTTTCATTTTTGACCCTCTTCCCATTTTGGGTGGTTAGTTTTTGCATTTCTAGCCTTCTAGTGGCCTACAGATTATGTATACAAAATTTGGTTGAGTTTGGTCCAAGGGTAAGAATTTTCATTTTTGACACCCCTCCCCTTTTGTCTGATAATGTTTAAAACACATTTAAAAAAAATTATTTTCTTTTCTTTTCAAAAATATATTCAGTTTATTTCTAGCTAAATTTTTTTCATTTTTTATACCTCTTCAAAATGTGGGTAGATCTTATGCCCCACTTTGTATATTATATATATTTGCAACAAGCAGAGGATAACCTCAATGAATTCTGTTTATGAATCACCAACTCTGCTACTATCGGAAAACAAAACTTTCAATGAAATAATTTTATTCGGATTTTTCACTATATGTACTCATGAAATAGAAAAAGTAAAATCGATAAATTTATTCCCCTTGAATAAATACATTTGAAATGAATTTATCGAAAGGGAAATAATATTATATTAATTTCATCTAAATTAATTATCTCCCTCGAACAAGAGAAGAATGCATAGAGTGCTGAGGTTTGGGCGTTTCTAGAGTCATTCCCCCTAAACAAGTTAGGACTTGTCTCGGAGAATGGAAGCCTCTTAGCCCTGGGAAATTAGTTATATGCATTAACAAATGGACATGAAAAATATTTACCAAAGATTCCCCTATTTCGTTAATAACCAAGAAATCGATTGATTAAATCTCTGATCTCATTGAATGTGAAAAGATTTTCAATTCACGAGTTTTAAAATCTCAGTTAAGATTATTTTATTATATCGTATTAAATCAAAAGATACATTGCTGACTAAAAATCAACTAAATTGGAAGTGAAAATGTTTTCAAGAATCGGTACAAATTAGCATATTTTGGTTAATTTCTAATTTTTACTTAAGTAAAGCTAGAAAGCTAAATCTTGGCAATAAGATGCCTAATATTAATACAAACTGTTTTACCAAATTTTAGCTCATTAGCATCAATCGTTCGTGAGCATTCAATTAAAAATTCGATTATTTCTGCATTTGTTTGCCAAGCGTACCAGAATAAAATTTATCAATTTAAATCTTTTAGTATGCCAAGATAATTAGTTCAGTAGGTAGGAAGAATTAGTTACCTTAGTATTTGATGACTTTTCAATTTCTTGAGCCAATATATAACACAAAGAAATGAAAATATGTTCAGCTGCCGAATTTGAGATGGTGACCTGAACAGGAGTTGTCGAGTACTAATTGGCGTGGTCACTTGACCATTGGAGAGGGGATGGCGGGGAGGGTAAAGGGAGGGAGACTCGACGTGTCTGCAGCCATGCATCTATTAAAAAATAAATAAATTTATAAATTAAATTAAATAATTGATTAACAGCTAGTTGTTATTTTGTTCAGGGAGACTGGTGTAGGTTCTAGGTGAAACATTTAAGGTAGTTGTTTCTACCATATGGGTTTTCTTATTTTTTGAAATTTAGGCATCATCGATTGGTGTCAAAAAGAAATTTATAAACAATATAGTTCGGAGATATTAAATTCCAAAGATAGACTTTTTCAGACTCTTTATACGAGATATTGGAAAGTTTACATACATATTTAATTATAATTAAGAAACTCTTCTTACCATTGATATAAAAAACTAAACAGACATTAAACAATAACTAATACATTTTTTAAGAAAATTTTAATTCATAGTTACAACATAGTTTCTGAGATAATAATGAATAAATATTGAAAAATGTAAAATGAAAAGTTTATACTAAAAACAAACTGGCAACAACGCATTTATTTAACCTAAAAAGTGAGGTTAACTTTACTACTTTTTTTGACTTTTTTTCGCCTCAGCCATTGTCTCAACGGCTTTCAATCGCTTATTAAGAACTTTTTGTTTTATAAATCTCCATTTATAATGTACTTTATTTGAAATTTCTATGATAAAATATACTAGTATACAAGCTCGGACAGTGTTGCCAGATTTGCCAAACGAGCACGGGATTGGCTAGTAGTGGTACATAAACAGCAAAAAGTTTTGGGCTTATGAATTGTGAATCTTTAGTTGTCTGTGCTATTTACTCTAGCATTAACTTTTGCTAGTATTGTCGCGAAACAACTACCTTAATAATAGAATTAATATTTTAAACCACCCACATTCATATATACATCAAATTTTTAAATATCAACCTCAATCATAGTAAATTTTAGTTTTTGATTTGGAAATTTGATAATTTTTTTTATTTTCCCCTTAATTTTGACAATCAGCACTACTATTAAATAAATTAAATATTACCTACTATATTATACGATCAGGAGGAAGCTGAGGGAATCTCTTGTGGGGTGTGCTCGTGGTCACCCATGCACGCCTTGTCGCTCACGTGTCTGTTTTGAGAATAAAAAACATTGGAATAAATACACATTAGCTTTTCTTTTTTATCTCTATTGAATTTTAAAATAAATAAACCAATAGATTAATAAAGTGAAATTAAAAAACACATGTTATTCTTGTATCATAACAAGGCCTTAAAATACGATTTTTTTTATTTTTTTGTAATTTTTGATAAATATTAAATAAACAGTCTAAATCTGATCTTTTTTAATTGAATTTTTTTTGTCCTTTAAAATTTCAATCATTTCTAAAATTATTTTTTTTTAATTTACCATACAGGGTATGGTCAAGTATTGTAATCGTGCATGAAAAAAGTGTTTGTTTTTCGCTTCTTTTTTTGAAATATCTCAAAAACTGCTAAAACTACTTTGATTGAAAAAATTGAGCGAAACCATGGCATTTCGGTCTACAAAAATGCTCTTAATAAGTGAACATCGAAAAAATTATATTTTTTGAGATAATAATTGTTTTGTCAAAATGTCAGTTAGTTAGTGTGTTAGTCTGGTGTGTTACCAAATTTTTGTGGACGAGCTAGCTCAAAAACTAGTGTGAATATCGAAACCAAATTTCACACTTAGTTTTGGTCTATTGAGATTAAGAGCTGATTAGATTTTGATGCATATCGTCCCAGAATTAAGGGGGGTGGAGGGGGTTTAAAAATTAAAAATCTTGGCCATTTGAGCAAATTCAACCAAATTTTGTATACATAATCAATGGGACCCACAGAAGTCTAAAAATGCAAAAAGTAACCGCCTAAGGGGGGGGATCAAAAAATGAAAATATAGACTCTTGTACCAAACTCAACCAAATTTTGTATACATAATCAGTGGGCCCACAGGAGTCTAAAAAACTAACCCCCTCCCCTACATGATCATAAATAATTTTATTAAATATTAAATATAAGTGAGGTCCCAGGATGTATGGTAAAGTCAAGTGGATGGCCACATCAGAGCACGTCAACTTATTTTTTATTCTAAATTCAACTAAGTATTTATCTAAAAAATTTCTAATTAGAAAAAGAGCGGAATTTAGAAAAAATATTAATTTTAGAAATGATTGAAATTTTAAACAAGATTAATTCTATTAACAAAAGGTACATATGAACTGTTTTACTAATAATTATCAAAAATTAAAAAAAATGTTAAATATTTATATATTTTGTATTTTTATTTGATGTGATTTCATCTCCAAGATAATCTGTATCATTGTCTATTTTCAACATATTTATAGTTGCTTTATATTCCCTTCTTAAAGCAACTATTTTTTTCAAATTTTTTAAAAAATTTCATTTGATAAAAGAGGAATTTCTCCCGAAACGTTAGAATTTTAAACAAATGTTTTCAAATTGTATTTTATAAAATATATGTATTTATTTATATACAAAACAATCAATGAAATTTTTTCAATTAATTTATAGATTATATATATTTATTGAGTACAAATGTATTAAGATCTTAACAAATTGATTTATGAATTAAGGGGCCTACCTTTGAATTAGAATCATAATCATTGACTGTTATTTCAAAACTATTTTAAAAAATATTATATCCAAATGAAATATTTAATTATATATCACAAATTAATGAAAATATGAGAAATTATTCGCAGACGATGTGTTTATTCTGCTTAAGAATGGAAGCAAACAAATGAAAATTGAATCGCGTTCTCTATTGTCGCTAACAATTGAAATCTAACACATTGTTCTATCAAATTCAAATTTAAATTTATCCTCATAATACTGCCCAACAACAACAAAAATCATGTTTTTATAGGCTTAGATCAGTTTTATAAATTATTTGTAGGTTCTTATTTCATGCATATCACTTTATCTAAATTAACACTGATTTTTATAACAGAGCTTCTCAATTAAAAAAGTAAAGGAAGTGTAGTTTCACAATGAATGAAATAAAACCTAAAGAGGTTTATACAATAGTTTTTAAGGAATTTGGTGTTCGTACTTGGAGAAACATTTTTTAAAATTATTGGATAAAAATACTTGGTAGGTTTCACATTAAGATATAAAAATAAAACGAATTTATTTTTCGAGTTACTTTCTGTGGCTCCTGGTTAGCCACCCGAAGTATATATATCGAGATTGAAAGTCTCTCCAAAAATAAATTCGTTTTATTTTTATAACTTAATGTGAAACCTAGCAAGTATTTTTTATCCAATAAGGTTTATACAGACTCAATATATTTCGGATTAATAATCCGAAATATATTGAGTTTGTATAAGCCTCTTTGAGTTTTATTTCATTTATTGTGAAACTACACTCCCTTTACTTTATTAATTTAAATGGAGGTTAAGAGAGTAGAGTCGTCAGTTTTTAATTTGTAAGCTCCTGATGATGGACTAATAATCCGAAATATATTGAGTTTGTATAAACCCTCTGAGTTTTATTTATTCATTGTGAAACTACACTCCCTTTACTTTATTAATTAATATCATGTTTCACCTAAAACCTACTCCACTTTCCCTAAGTAAAAAAATAAAAGAGCTTCTCAAATTTACTTCACTTTTTGCCCGAAAAACTTTTACGCGACCCTCAGGTATTTGAGTACTATATAAAACAGATATTTATTAATAATAACATTTATTAATATCAAATTATTAAATTTAAAATAAAATGTTTCTTTGGTAAACATTCCCTGTTCATTAGTTAGCACCGTTCGTGAGCATTCTGCATAAGATGCAATTATTTCTGCATTTGTTTGCCAAGCGTACCAGAATAAAATTAAAAACTAATATAATAAATTTAAATCTTTTAGTATGCTAAGATAATTGGTTCAGTGGGTAGGTTGTTGTTATTCTTTTTCATATAAATTTTCGGGATCCGAGAATATCCTTTTTTGTACATTTTTTACTATATACCTAATTGTAATGTTTATGGAGAAACCGATCGGTTTCACTGTGAATTGGTCGTCGATGCTTCCGTGAAAAGATTACAGCAGAGTTGGAAAACTAGTGAGGTTTTTCGGAATGATATTTATTTACCAGGCGGGCAGTAAAATTTTTTTCTATAGTTGAGATTGGTGTAAAATCAATTTTAAATGTGTTGTGATGGTGGACATACATACGGTTTCATACAGAGAAAACCTTTTTCAGCACCTACGATGACAATACATAAACTTATATTCAATCGTGGTCTCTTGGCATGTATTCGCGTGGGCGGGTTTCGGGAGTGAGCGTCTCTTTTTTTGGCGTCTCTCTTTTATGGTGTATCTTTTCCCCCCTGCTGGCTCTCTCACCTTCCTTTTGCTGGAGCTTTCTTTTTCGCACACACTTGTTTTTATTTTTCTCTTCTTTGTTTTATGTTAATTATTCTTTTTTACTGCTCATATGAGGCAAACTGCCTCAGAGCATTGTGTAAAGTTAAATTGTAAGAATTATGAATGAATAAATAAATAAATAAATAAACTGCATTAGTTTGGGCCAAAGCAAGTAACATTTTGAGAAAATTTTAAAATATAAAATATATACCTATATAGTGAAACCCATCAAATCCGAAATAATTGGGGCTGTAGCCTGTTCGGATTTCAATTTGTTCGGATTAGCCGAAAGCAGCTTCGACAATTAAAGTTAGCTGATATCAAGTGAAATATTAAGTGATATTTTGTATGTTTCTATTATTATTTCACTGTTTTTGCAAAGTGATTAACCTAAAGAATTTCAATAACCAAATTTTACCGTTTTTCAATCCTGGATGACATAAGTATGTAGACACATTTACGTATACTAACTGTACATCTTTGTTAATTTTTCAACTAATTATGTAAAATAAGGTTATAATGTAGAATATATACATAATTGTTTTATGACTAAATAAATACGTTTCTCTTTTTTGCGTTCGGATTTCCCGGGATTTCTGATTTGCGGGGTTCGGATTTGAAGCATTTTTATGTATTTATATTTTATAATTTTCTCAACATGTTACTTGCCTTGGTCAAACTAATTCAGCTTATGAATTATCATTGTAGGTGCTGAAGAAGGTTTTCTCTGTATTAAACTGAAACATATGGTATATGTATGTCCATCATCACAACACACATTAAAAATTGATTTTACACTAATATTAATTAAAGAAAAAATTTTACTGCACACTTGATAAATAAATATCATTCCGAAAAAAGGTTTCCAACCCTATCTAAATATATGTATATAAAATGGAAAACTATGTATATATGTTTGTATGATCCAAACGATCTGATTGGTCAGTGGATAGCCAATGCCAATGCGTTAAATTATTAGACCGATTCTGATTGGTCAGATAGTGATCGTGTTTAGCTAATGTGTTAAATAAATATTTCCTTATTGTTCTTTATTGTTGAGTCAATTTCATTCAGCACATTCTTTCAATAAATACAGTATCATTTTAAATTTCAATTATTAAATTGGTATGAACGAGACGCTCCCCGCCGAAGGCCCGGTCCTCAGCTAGTTATATATAATTTTAACTACATTCTCAATTAATACATACTTAGAAAGTTGAAACTTATTTAACAAATACCGCCTTAGAGTTTATTCAGGGTATCTTCCGCCTATTCAGAATTTTAATATTACCTTAGAAAATGGCCTTGTTCCTAGTTTTATTAAAATTGGAAATTTATATCAATTCTTATTAATTTCAAAAGTTAATAAATTTTCATTTATGTAATAATAACTTCATTTTAAATTTTAAAACCCTATTATAAGAAGTCTTATTCTTTTCATAATGCTTTAGAAGAGAGTTTTAAAAAGGTTCAGTGGAAAGAAAACGAGCCAACCTTTAGATCATCATAAGGCAACGTTGAAAAAGGGCCTGGCCCTTCACAAAGAACATTAAGGGGAGAGATCTAATTGATTCAAAGGAGGGCTAAGCATTATGTAATTTTGTTTAGGGGGAGGAAAATAAAGATTCGCAAGAGCTGGATTTCTATCCTCATCCCGTGATCATTTTCTAATTGTGACCGCATGACAACAGCAAAAAATCCATTAATATTCGATCGTATTTTATGCCTTAACCACATGGGGAAATAAATCTAAAACGATTATATATATATTTGTAGTTTAATTAAAAAAAAGAAAAAAAAATCGAACAATTGCCTAAAATTTATGATAATGTTAATTTAATATAAATAATAATTTAATAATAGCCTTTCAATGGGCTGCTATTTTATAGATTTATTGCCAATTTATACTTTGCCATAGAATGGAGAAGTATTGAAATCGTACAGAGAAAATAATTGGCATTTTGTATGTTTCTAAAAAAATGATTTGTTAAAAAAATCAACTGGTATGCTCCATATGACCTTCACTTACCACCACCCTTTGAAATCACCCTACCAATTTACTCCTTTCAAATTAGTACACTCTAAATGTAATCATACATCCCCTTAGAGTGTTTCAATCGAGATAAAAAAAATACACATCACAGAACTTGAGATACTTAGTGATGAGCAAAAGCAAGAACTAAGACCAAGACTTTTCTTTGCTCATCACTAATATTAAAACTCAAAAAACAAAATAATAATAATATTTTTCTTAAAAGTGATCACGACTTTCTAAACAGATTATAGAAGACTTTACAAACACACCATCTGCCTATATTAATTAGTGATGAGCAGAATTGGTTTTGGTCTTGCAGTCTTGGTCTTGGTCTTGGTCTTGGTCTTGCAGTCTTGATCTTGGTCTTGCTTTGCTCATCACTAAAGATACTTATTAAGCACTAGCGTTTTCTTTTCTTTTAAATTGAAGGAATCTTTTTATTAAAAAATAAAAAATATAAGCCTCATTAACATTCAAATAAAGGGGTATAGGGATATGTCAATTTGAATCAAAAGCTTTTACCATACCGTGCCGGCTGATTTCTAGATAAAGACTCAATTTTTGTTGCCCTGTGACTTGGTAATAATGATAAATAATGATATAACAGTGTGCACACATTGATGATTGAATTTTCGGGTGAATTTTGACCCTGCACTCACAATACCCGTTTTATTTTTCTACACTCAGTTATACTAGGACCTTGGTTTTATTCTTGTTTATTTTCATTTTGATTTCTTCTATTATAGAAGAATAGAATAAAGTGAACTAAATTAAAAATAATATTTAGTGAGGGCTAAAAGTTTCTCCTTAACTTAATGGTTAAACCCATATAACCAAGCACCCTTTGTGGGTTTCATGTTTTAAGATACATTTTCTTGTTTCAAGATGATGAACTGGTCATGGTAAAATTAAAAAGTTGATTGGCATTTTTAGATTACTCACGAGATTTCAGAGAGGTTGTGAGCTAGAGATTAAAGAGAAACAGAACATCAATAAATCGCCCTGTGTGGCTGCTATGAAAAAGGGCTGAAGCGCCTTCAAGTCGTGTTAAAGCGGATGTCAGATTTCTCTATTTTATGTTCTATCTCAGAAAAGGAGATGAATTGTTTTCAAATTTTATACAAACATTCATATGATGATGAGATAAGTTTTTAATGAATTCGAGTTCAACATCTAAGTTTGTTATTTTTACTTTTTTTGTTTTTTATTTATAAATTTAAATAAAACAGATTAAAAATGAAGAGAAATTCACTCGAGGCAACTCAAGTGTTCAAAATCTTAAGTCTAAATTTCGGGATGCCCGGAAAGAATATAAATATCATTTCTAATACTAAACTTCATAAATTAATTAAAGAAAAAATTAAATAAACGAATAATAAATTAGGTATAATGAGAAACAAAGAGGTTGTCCTCTGGTTGAGTGCAAATAAACATGCACACATATATTATATCAAATATATATATATATATATATATATATATATATATATATATATATATATATATATATATATATATATATATATGTAGGTTATAGGTATATATCGTCGCATTAGAAGTAAACCTGCTAACTCACAACAAGGAAATTTTACAGGAGAGAAAAAACAAACAAAATTTAATATTGTTGTTATAGAAAAAACAATTTTTCACATTTGTTTTCTACAACTTACGATCGTAATTTTAAGTAGCAGTCTTACTTGGACGATGCTGCATCTCTTTTTCTTTTTAACGGTATTAATATGTTATATTTGATAAAAAATGGAGTTAGCAGGTTTACACGCCGACGATATATTATTTATTTGTTTGAGACTATCATTTGAAGGCTTGGCCTTCATCAACAGTCTTTTTTAATTATAAATATTATTTTTCATGGGGTCATTATCACGTGGATATTGAAATTTTTTTCGCTCTTACTTAACCTAAACCCAGTTAGAATTAATGAGGCTAAGTGTCGAGCGAAAAAATTGTCAATATCCACGCGATACTGACCCCATGAAAAATAATATTTATAATTAAAAAAGACTGATGATGAAGGCCGAGCCTTCGAAACTATAGTCTCAAACAAATAAATAATATATATACATATCGTCGCGTTAGAGTATAAAACTGCTAACTCCATTTTTTATCAAATATGACATATTAATATCGTTCAAAAGAAAAAGAGATGCAGCAACGTTCAAGTAAAACTGATACTTAAAATTAGGATCGTAAGTTGTAGAAAAAATGTGAAAAATAGTTTTTTCCATAACAACATTATTAAATTTTGTTTGTTTTCTCTCCCCTGTAAAATTTCCTTGTTGTGAGTTAGCAGGTTTACTCTCTAAGGCGACGATATTTGATATATATGTGTGTATGTTTATTTGCATCAAGCAGAAGACAACATCTTTGTTTTTCTTTATGAATCAACAACTCTGCTACTCTCAGCAAAATAAAAACTTTTCAATTAAATTAGGTATAATTGAGATAATACTTTTGGTTTTAGCCCGGCCGGCTGCACTTCGCAACTGCACCCTTCGACCAGCCAACTCGAATCAAGGGTCCAACAACAATGCCTCAGGATCTGTCTCATCCCTTTCTTCAAACTCAATTTCGTCCTCCTCAGATGCCTATGAGGTGGAATGTGTTGCCGGTTATGATGGTGGTTTACCACAACGTTTTGTCCTCGAGGCCTACGAGTCAAGAACAATGAAACCACGTCTGAATTTGACAAGTTCCGATGCTCCTTTCTTTCGCGTCGAACTCTCGGATCTTCTGCCAGCTCGGACACCAACACTACATATTGTGCTCTATGCGGTAAATGCCAAAGGCCGGAGCGATCCTTCTATGTTGGAGGATATTGCACTCAAGGATGCCGAAAAGCGAACAGGTAAGTTCTTCTGTTTATAGTTTGGAAATAGCTTTTCAAATTAATAATATCTACAGTGAAACCCCGGAAATCTGAAATTCCGGGAAATCAGAACGCAAAAAAGAGAAACTTATTTATTTAGTCATAAAACAACTATGTATATACGAGCTTTTCGTGCGTGCCTTCGGCACGCCCTCGAAGCTCGGCCCTCCGGGCTGATGCCCTGGCGGGTAGCGTCTCGGCCCAAAAATTTTATCCCTCTTAAAAAACCACACTCCAAATGTATACCCGTAAACTACCGAAAATACATCGTCTCTTAAAAGTTTCGCATCTTTAATTTTTGAGTGGCAGGGGGGGGGGAGGAACAATTATCAATATATTTAATGTTTCTTAATTTAAAATGAATTGGAGTCTTTCATTTCAAAATTCGAATATATATATTTCAAATTTGCCTGGTTAATGAAAATCGATTGGAGCCATCAGTTTAAATTATATTTCAAATTTGCCTCGTTAATTAATATATATTTAATGTTTCTTAATTTAAAATCTATTGGTGTTTTTTTCATTTTCATTCGAGTTCAAATTAATACAATATTATCTAGACAGAAAGTCTAAATCAAAAATATATAGTTTTAGTAAAAGAAATCAAGATATATATATTAATGTGACATTGGTCTAGTGGTTAGAGCTGATGCCCATAGTTCAAGAGTTCGTCGGTTTGATTCTAGGCAAGAGGGTAATTTTTTTAGAGAAATTTCTCTAAGCGTTGTTACAAATTATTCTAGATAAATATAAATAGTATTCTACATTATAACCTTATTTTACATAATTAGTTGAAAAATTAACAAAGAAGTACAGTTAGCATACCTAACAAAGTGTAAATGTGTCTACATACTTATGTCATCCAGGATTGAAAAACGGTAAAAGTTGGTTAATGAAATTCGTTAGGTTAATCACTTTACAAAAACAATGAAATATGTAATAGTAGAAACACACAAAATATCACTCTTTCACTTGATATCAGTCAATCTTCAATTGTCGAAGCTGCTTTCGGCTAATCCGAACAAATTGAAATCCGAATAGGCTACAGCCCCAATTAGTTCGGATTTGAGGGGTTTCACTGTATATAGATAAGATCTGACTCAATTTTGTAAACATAAGATCCAAGGAAGTTAAAGATATAGAGTATGTGGCTGGATTATCGAAATGTTGATTCCCTAGTATTTTTTTTATTCGCAGTTATCAATACGGGAATCATCATCCATAATGCATGTCTCTTAATTTCAATGATTGTTTTGATCGGTGACTACGCCTTCCTAAAGAAGAAAACTTTTTATCTAAGATTATCCAGTCAAGAATTAATCATAGTGTAAGCTGCTTCAAGATTTACATATAACACTATAGGTATTAATAGAAATAGATTTAAATAGAAAATATAAAAAATAAAGATCGGCCTAATAAATTTAATGGAAAATAGCTTTTTGAAATTTCCTTTGAAATATTTGAAAGCACGCTGTTCTTGAAGCATATATGGCAGGGGTATTTGTATATGGGACAATACCTAAAGAAAAGGTTTATTTATTTATTCTGTCGACCCATCCAAAGATTTTCTACATTACAATTTGTTTATCTCACTAAATGAGGATGCCTACTTTCAACATTTAAAAATATATTAAAATTATCTCACTATCATTAAATCTAATTCATGATATTCTATTTTTTTTCTTTATTTTTTTAATTAAATCTCAAGTGTAAACGTTTTAAACAAATAAGAACTAAGTAAGTATTTAATTAAGATACAATGATCAATGAAAAATTGATGGATGGCTAACACTATTGTGGAGAGAAGAAGGAAACATTTTATTTGTTTCATTCATTGACCCTTTGAAACCCTGAAGAAGGAGGGAAAAATCCTCCGAAACGTCGGTTTGAAAGGAAAGGAGGAAGGATTCCAATAAATTACACCTTATTTTATATGTGTTAATTTTTTCTTTCCTCACTACCTCTGGGCTGCCTTCCATTACCTTCAAGTAAAATTTCTACCAGTCCGTCTCTCTCCAGAGAAAATTTCGTTGCAAAAATATATTTTATTAGTTAATAGTACTATCTAGTGTGTAGATGCAAATGCACCCCCCGAAAAATAATTCTGCTGGCGCCCATGTAAATATGTATATTTCAGTAAAAAACCCTTTTAGTAAGAACGGGTTCTTATCAGTTAAAACGCGTTTCACTGAATACCTTTGTGGCAACTAGAATTTACTGACTTTAGTTGAGTTTGGTTCAAAGGTCTAGAATCTTCATGTTTGAGCTTAGGCCTCATTTTAGGTGTTGATTTTCAAAAAATTTTAAACGCAAATGTCAAAAATTAGAAGCAAAGATGTAGACGATGTAATTTTTGACATTTTCGTATAAAATTTTTTGAAAATAAACATCCAAAATGAGGCGAAAGTTCAAAAATGAAGATTCTAGACCTTTGAACCAAACTCAACCTACATCAGTAAATTCTAGTTGCCACAAAGGTATTCAGTGAAACGCCGTTTATCTAGTAAGAACCCGTTCTTACTTAAAACGGGTTTTTACTGAAACATTTACATGGGGGTGAATTTGCATCTACACACTATACTATTAACTAATAAAACGTCAAAAATGAAGATTCTAGACCTTTGAACTAAACTCAACCAACAACAGTAAACTCTAATTGCCACAAATGTATTCAGTGAAACGCGTTTTAACTAGTAAGAACTCGTTCTTACTAAAATACGGGTTTTTACTGCAACATATACATCAAGCAGAGGACAACTTCATTAATTTCTATTCACTAATGTTATGGCTAGAGAATTCATCTATTTTCAAATTTGAATTTTCAATGAAGAAATATTAGCTAAGCCTAGATCCAGCACTGGGCAAGCAGACTTAGTTTTCCAGGCCTGACTCGGGCTTCACCCCATGTTCATAACCTGGCTTCAATCAAGGCTTGGTTGAAGCTGGGCAATGACTTTTAGCTAATACTCCAAGAGCTGGTCACACATTTTGAGTACGGATTTGACCCAACTAGAAATAATGCGTAATAGTACCGTCTATGATAGTTGTACAAGGAATGGTCAATCGGCTGGTCTAAGCAGGTGACCTGCGCATGGTGTGAGTGCGGTGAAAAATACATATGTGTTAAAAAATATTTTTGACACACAATGAAATTATAAAAATTATAATTTATAGTTAATTATAAACATCATATATTCACTCCAGACCATTTGAATGGTGGGACGTGGAACCAGACCACCCAAAGCGTATGCTATTTTTTTGCATGTTGTAAAAATACACTTTGGGTGGTCTGGTTCCACGTCCCACCACTCAAATGGTCTGGAGTGAATATATGATGTTTATAATTAACTATAAATTATAATTTTTTTAATTTCATTGTGGGTCAAAAATATTTTTTAACACATATGTATTTTTTACCGCACTCACACGATGCGCAGTACCTGGTCCACCTGCTTAGACCAGCCAGACTGACCATTCCTTGTACAACTATCATAGACGGTACTATTACGCATTATTTCTAGTTGGGTCAAATCCGTACTCAAAAATGTGTCACCAGCTCTTGGACTATAAGCCTAGATCCAAGACTGGGCAGGCAGACCTGGTTTCAAGGCTTGACTCGGGCTCGTCCCATGGTTACCCCTGGCATTTCCTACCAGGGTATAAGATAGGTTTTTCACATGACTTTGAGATGGACAGATGAAGTAAATACTAAATGTAACTTTCTACCCAACTAGGGTTAAAATTTTTATCCTTTAATCTTTTTATAACATATTTTTATCATTCAGTAGCAACTAATTCCTTAGATAAACTTAACAAATCTAATAATACAATTAAAAAAAAATGAATATGAAAATAACAATTTTATAAAAGAGATTAATCTTTTAATCGCAATTATGATTAAAAAAATTGTTCATCTATCTTTCAAAGCACAAAGCTTAAAAGCATTAATTCTCTAAATGAGAAAGTAAAATGTTACGCATGGAATTGCTGTTTGATCTTTTAGTTTTAATAATTTAATGAGAGAGGATCTAGCAAACAGATATCCAATCTAACTCCAATCTAAATTTAATTTAAAAAATAAACCATAGCGAAAACAGAAAAAAATGAATGTTTGGCTTTGTATATGAAATATAGAGGAAATCGCCCTTCACACACAAATACTAAAAAAATAAAAAAAACGAAGTTGAAATACTTATAAAGAACAATGGATGTAATTATTTATTTGTCAAAAAAATACGAGTTATTAGTTGAGAATTTCGTTGTTTTGAATATGAACAAATTTCAAAGGTGAAATTTAAAATGAAAAACAAACTGTAGATAACAACAACAAGAAACGAGACTAATTATTAAATTCAGAGAAAGAACGTTATTTTAATAATATTGGAAAATATGAAATCAATTAAGTAAATATATTTGTAATCCCTAATAAACTGAGCGGCAAAAAAATGTTTTACTTTTATAATATCAATTTTTTAACAACGTTAAAACATTTATATCATTTTTCAAGTCATTTTAAATAACTAGAAAGAATTTAATTTTTAGGACAGAATCTAAGATTTTAATAGAAATATTATTAAATTGCGATATCAGAGGGAATTCATCCCCCAGGAGTCGAACCTGAGAACTAACTTGCTTTCCGGGCAGTTAGCTCACACCCTCGAGACAAAAAACTCCCTCTGAATCGCAATATTTGATGTAAGCATAGAAATCTTTCACTCCATTAATATATAACGGAAATTAAAAAATTTAGATTAAAATGAAAAAAGTTTTTCATACAAGTCCTGCTATTTTAATATAAAAGTAAAGATAAAGATAAAAGTTAGTTCTCAGGTTCGACTCCTGGGGGATGAATCCCCTCTGATATCGCAATTTAATAATATTTCTATAAAAATCTTAAATTCTGTCCTAAAAATTAAATTCTTTCTAATCTTTACTTTTATATTAAAATAGCAGGACTTGTATGAAAAACTTTTTTTCATTTTAAGCTAAATTTTTAATAATATTTCTATTAAAATCTTAGATTCTGTCCTAAAAAAAAAAAAAAATTTAATTCTTTCTAGTTTAAAATTGATTTGTTAATCTGAACACGTGCTCATTTTTGAAAAACATTCTAACTCTTTTCAAAAATAAGATGCTCAAATCTTTAATTTTAAATAACTTTAAACACTTTTAATCTATATTATTAATAATTTAATTACAAATCTCTAACATTGTTTCAAAATATCAAATTTTCTTAAATTAGATTAATCAATACAATTTTTCCTGAAAATTAAATTTTGTGATTTCAGTTGAGAAAAATCATTAAAAGATGATCCGCTTGGTGATTATTTGTGATAATTAAGTGGGACAATTTACACTTATATTAGAACTTTTTTGAAAAAAAAACTTTAAGATAGATTTTTAAACTTTAATTAAAATTTTTATATTTAAAATTGTCTTAGAAATTATATTAATGAATTTTATTTGTTCAAAGATAAATATTATAAAATTAAAATATACAAAATAAAAAAAATTAGGTGTTGCGTTTTTTTTGCCGGTCAGTGTATATAGAGCCTGGTAACTTTTGTCTCTAAATATTCGGGAGCCGGGTTGGCTCAGTTGGCTAACGGATCTGGCCTCGTTTCGACATCGATCGATTATGACGATGTTGGAATGGGAGGCCGGGGTTCGATCCTAGCTGACGAATAAAAATTTCTACCGGCTGAAAACTCGGCTCCCCCACTAACCCTACTAACACTTTACTTATGTGCTGTCTAAATGGGCTTTGTTCCCGGTGACATTAAATAAAATAAAAAAAAAAGTTTAAGTTTCAAATTTCAAGGCTCTGCGACTTACCGAAGACGAGATATGAACGATTAAAATATTTATTTTGAGACATGACTAATTTACACCCCCTTCCTTTATTTCAATCGGATTAAAATTTATACACGACTAATAACTCATGACACCTGATAAGTATACATATTAAAAAAAATTGTTTCTGCCGTTTTTAAGAAAATAAAAAAAAAAAAACGAAAAATCTTTCATGTAAATTTCAACTTCCGGTGTTACGATTTCAAGCAAATGTTTCCTGTACGAAGGAGTCTAGCCTATATTGAGCTTAAGTTTCATAGCTCTGAGATTTATGGTTGCGATACGCAGGAGGGGGGTACATTCAAACATCAACTTCCGGTATTTCTATTTTAGCCAAAATCTTGTCCTACTTCTTGTAGCCTTTAAATAGCTTTAGTTTCAAATTTCAAGGCTCTCCGACTTACCGAAGGCGAGATATGAACGATTAAATTATTTATTTTGCGACATGACTAATTTACACCCCCTTCCTTTATATCAATCGGATTAAAATTTATATACGACTAATAACTCATAAGACTTGATAAGTACACAAATTTTTAGCGAAATCTTAGAGCCCTTTTCGAGAACCCGATTCTATATATATATATATATATATATATATATATATATATATATATATATATATATATATATATATATATAATGAATTGCTCATTTAATAATATAAGATAAGATTTTGATTTAAATTGAAAATGGCAAAGCCTCGATTAAATTTTTAATGTTTAATACCTTAAAAGTTTAAAAATGAACCCCTTACTGCATAGCTATTTTCTGTCTGTCTCTAGTCAAGGGGTAAATTACCCCAAGTGGATAAAATAAAAATCTAGGTGATAATGAAGGGTCACTAAACAAATATACGGAAAAGATTGGGACGACAAGATAGATTGAATAATGGAATTGAAATAATTATCGGAAAAGAGGTTTTTTTTTATTTAATTAGTTTAATTTAATTTTTTCCTCTTATTAAAAACAAGGACTAAAAGCTGATCAAGGACATTCAATGGTAGAGAAGTAATCTGCGGAGTCGAAGCTCAAAAACCATGTATGCATAAATTCATGTAAAATAAATGGTTTAATAACAAATATACATAAAATAAATAAAATCCACAATATTTTTTACTTGTGAATCAAGGGTGGGCTTACAAATTTGAATTTGAAATTTTTATTCTTGATCATAAATGTAACATATGTATGTAAATAAATGTAAAAACATTGAAATCTATTATATTTTTTTCTTTTATTTAAGGTAGTTATTTCACAAATGCAAAAATTCAAGTCTTCGAAACTTGGAATATAAGTCATTAAAAGGATAATAAACACACTGTTAAAATTTGAAGACGATTTACCAAAGCAAACATGAAATAATTGCAATTAAAAATGGAATTTTTTACATATGGTAGATTGGGAAAGGGTGGGAAAATGATAATTATTTTATTTATTTTTCATTGAAGGACTTTCACCATCTTGATGAAAAACTAATATTTGTTAGAATATTATATTCAGAGTAACTTAAAAAAAATTTGAAATTATTTACCTCGTAGTTTTGATAAAAAAATAAAAAAAAACATATTTGGGCGATTATTTTTAGTAGAGGGGATATAATATCAATGGCTTCAAAAGAATGAAGAGAATATAGTAGTGAAAAAAGTACAGTCACGTTAAAAAACATAACCTAAAATTTTAGCACCGTTCATATATAAGGAGGTTCTTTCGCGACAATCTACACAAAAATTTTATCCTTGTAACCACTCTATAAATATGAACTAAAATTTTAGGTTATGTTTTTTTAACGTGACTGTCCACTCACACTACGAAATCTCTATATAGATACACAAATACTAGCCGGATCGTTTCCAAGGCATTGATATTATATCCCCTCCACTAAAAATAATCGCCCAAATATGTTTTTTTTTATTTTTTATCAAAACTACGAGGTAAATAATTTCAATTTTTTTTTAAGTTACTCCGAATATATTATTCTAACAAATATTAGTTTTTCATCAAGATGGTGAAAGTGCTTCAATGAAAAAAATAATATAATTATCATATCCCACCCTTTCCCTATCTATCCTATTTTAAAAATGTCATTTTTAATTGCAATTATTTCATGTTTGGTGTGGTAAATCGTCTTCAAATTTTAACAGTATGTGTATTTATGCTTTTAATGACTTATATTCCAAGTTTCAAAAAACTTCTTGAATTTTTGCATTTATAAAAGAACTATCTTAACATTTATTTAGCTTTTATTTTAATATTTTTTAATCAGCACCCTCTGGGAAAATGGTCCTATAAGCACCTGATCCCTCCGGGAAACTTCTCAAAATATCTTCGGCCATTCCAGCTAGTAATCTGGTATTCTCGGCTGCGTACGAGCACGACTTTCACTTAAGAGAGATTAATTAATAAATACCAAAATTATTTATTTAAAATTCTGATTTTTTTTTTTTAAATATAAATATTTTCCCATAATGGGATCATTTTTTGGCAAAGTTATTACGAAAACTTAAAAAAGAAAAAAAATATTTAATTTAAAATTTAAAACGTAAAGTGAATTTTCTATTGATAGTTACAAAAGGAAAGTGAAAATCTTTGTTATCAGTTGATGGTAGCTAGGATAATATTGTCGTTTGGCGAAACAATATTAGTGAAGCACCTTGTTTTTCTAACATTTGCATTGAAAACTTCTCCTTCTAATAAAAGGAATGGGAGAAAGGCTAGAGTCAAAGTATCAACTATGCATTGTGACAACATCAAATGCACAAAAAACTTTCTTTTTTTAAATAATTTAAACAAAACAAGAAATCTCGAATGAGATTTATAGAATGGAATTGAAGTTTTTGATATGCTTTAAAAATTACTATAGTTAGTTTTTTTTAATGCAATCGAATGCAGAAGGGGTGCACCAGTAAAGATGCAGCTCCTATGGATCTCGAAAGACCCTTGCATTACCGAAGAAAAGGGAAAGTTGATTAAGTGAGAGGGTGTAGACGTAGGTGTCTATGCACTCCGGTTTTGAAGATTATAAGTACTGGGAAAGATGGAGGCTGGGAGAGAGTTCCAGTTCCTTGAAGTTAATTGATGTCATTAGTAAGGAGAATTTGTGGAGGAAATAAAAAGGGTGATAAGAAAAGTAAAGATAAGAGAGTCGGAAAACCAATTAAAACTCTCAAACTTGGATATATTTTTGAATATATTCAATATCAATGAGCTCTTAAGCTCTTAGTTAGTTACTTGATAAGCTACTAAGAGCAAGAAATAACACCCAAATCTATTTCATCGATAAAAACTTTTTTCCGATCTGTTGTTTAAGATCAAACCTGAAGAATCTTTAAAGCTCATTTTTTCAAAAAAGTAGGTCTACATAAAATGGAAATTATAAAACATAAATAGAGGGTGCCCCCCCAATTTCATGAAAAGTAACCCCTCTTCAAGTTTAATGAAAAGTACTTACCCCCCCCGTCATTTCATGAAAAATAATCATATATCCCATTTTTAGTTAATTGAGCGTTTTTATTTTAGCATATAATTGCTAATTTTAAAACAATTTTCACCCCTCCTCCCCCCCAGAAATTTCAATAACCTCCCCCCTGTGGGCACCCCTGGTAAATATATTGGAATAAACAAATTTCTTTTAAATCACGTTTTTATTTAATACATACTAAAAAGTAGCAAACAAATACTTCTTCAGTACCTATCTACTCAAAAAATCTCAAAACTTCATGACTAAAAATAAAAGCCTGACGACTTGAAATTTAACTAAAATAACTGAATGAGATTTACCCTTTTTATTTTTAGCCATGGGAGTATAAAATTTTTTATTTACTTAAAAAATAAACTATTTTCTACTTTTTAATACGTTTTGAAATAAAAGCCTGTTTAAAAATTTAAAAAAATAAGCTGATGTGTTCTGATGTGGCCATCCACTTGACTTTACCATACAACCTGGCCCCTAAAATTATTTATAATCATGTAGGGGGGGGTAGTTTTTGCATTTTTACACTTCTGGGGTCCGTCTGATTATATAACAAAATTTGGTTGAGTTTGGTATGGCCAAGATTTTCATTTTTTGACCCCCCCCCATTTTGCGCGGTTAGTTTTTGCATTTTTATACTTCTGGGGTCCCACTGATTATGTATACATAATTTGGTTGAGTTTGCTCAAATTGGCTAGATTTTTAATTTTTAACCCCCCTCCACCCCCCCTTAATTTTGGGTCGATATGCACTAAAATTTAATCAGCTCTTAATCTGAATGGACCAAAACTACGTGTGAAATTTGGTTTCGATATTCAAACTAGTTTTTGTGCTAGCTCGTCCACAAAAATTTGGTAATGTACAGACAACCAGACAACCAGACATTTTGACAAAACAATTATTACCTCGGAAAAATATAAATTTTTCGATGTTTACTTATTTGAGCTTTTTTGTAGAGCTAAACGCCATGGTTTCGCTCAATTTTTTTTAATCAAAAGATTAGAGATATTTCGAAAAAAAGAAGGAAAAACAACACTTTTTTCATGCACGATTACAATACTTGACCATACCCTGTATGGTAAAGTAAAAAAAAATTAATAAATTTTAGTTCTTTTTTAGTAGAAATTTGCATTTCTTCTATTTTATAAAAAAAAATATCAATTTTTAAAATATTTTTTAACACTCTAGAGAAATCAGATAATTTAATATTATGAGTTAAGGGAAAAGTTCTCGGGCCGAACATTTTGCTTCTTTATATATGAGAATATAAAGAATATGGTTGATAAGAAAGAATTCGGCAAAGAAGTTAGCCTTAAGGGTCTTTTCAAAGGATAGAGAGAGCTTGGCCAATGCAAGATCAAAAAAAGATACTTTTCTTTTCGAGTACAGGGCAGACGATTCTAATAGAAGCGCGGAGGTGAGGGAAAGTAAAAAAAAAGGTATTTTCTGCAGCCAGCACCCTTCCTATTGGAAAAGTCGGTGTCAGGGCCGAAAGAAAGGGCTGGCTTCTTTTTTGACACTTTTCCCTTCACCTTTTATCTTTTGAGATGCCATTAATACTTACAAAAGAGATTTATATAATTACAAATTGGATCACTTTAATCATTTATTTTACAATTAATAAAAATGGGAGAAGAGAAATCGGGCAGGTAATTGTATTGGATGTTAACTTTGATAAGTTCTTTGAGTGCAATTAAAAAAAAAATAATCTCATTGATTGAAACATTCTGGTCGGTAAAAGAAGAAAAAAAGGCAAAGAGAGAGAGAAATCGGTAAAAGAAATAGAAATCAAACTTATTAGAAGTATTTCCTTCTTCTTTCAATGTACAATAGAAGAAATGATAAAGTTTATTAATCTGAGATAATTAACAAATTTTTAAATTTTTAAATATAATCCTTTTTTTTAAGGTATTTGTTTCACCATATGCGTTTTCTTAGGATTTTTTTGAAATTTAGGCAGATTATTATGTAAATACTTCTGCATCGATTGGTGGCAAAACGAAATTTATGAAAAATATAGTTCCGGAGATATTAAAATTCAAAAATAGAGTTTTTCAATTAAAAATCTCTTCTTACCATTGTTATAAAAAACTAAATCAACATTAAACAATAACTAATAGATTTTTTAAGAAAATTTTAATTCTTAGTTACAACACAGTTTCTGAGATAATAATGAATAAATAATGAAAAGTGTATAATGAAAAATTTACACTAACAACAAGCTGGCAACAACGCATTTATTTAACCTAAAAAGTGTGTTAACTTTTGTAATTTTTTTGACGTTTTTTCGCTTCATCCATTGTGCCACCAGTTTTCAATCGCTTATTAAGAACGTTTTGTTTTATAAATCTCCCTTTATAATGTACTTTATCTGAAATTTCTATGATAAAATATATACAAGCTCGGACAGTGTTGCCAGATTTGTCAAACGAGCACGGGATTGGCTAGTAGTGGTACATAAACAGCAAAAAGTTTTGGCCTTATGAATTATGAATCCTTATTGTCTGTTCTATATACTCTAGCATTAAGTTTTTGCTAGTATTGTCGCGAAACAACTACCTTAATTATAAAGATATTTAACTATTATTTCCCAATACTCCAACTATAAGAGGATTGTTAAAATCTTCTATTCCTGACCAACTCATATCATCCCTATTCTTCTCTAGAATTATTATGCAACGATATACCAGCTTGTCAATTCCGTTTTTGAAGAAACAACTTGATTTTTCTTGAAATATGTTAGTTAACTTTTCGACTTTCCTCGGCATTAATATTCTTGCTATTCTAAATATTCTGCAAAGACCGGAACAGCAGATTATTATTTAAATACTTCTGCATCGACTCGTGGCAAAACGAAATTTATGAACAATACAGTTCCGGAGATATTAAATTTCAAAAATCGAGTTTTTCAGACACTTATACATTGCACTATACGGGATAAACAAGCTGGCAACAACGCATGTATTCAACCTAAATAGTGGATTAACTTTAGTACTTTTTTGACGTTTTTTCGCTTCAGCCATTGTCGCAACAGCTTTCAATCGCTTATTAAGAACTTTTTGTTTTATAAATCGACCTTTATAATGTATTTTATCTGTTATTTCTATGATAAAAATATTCAAGCTCGGACAATGTTGCCAGATTTGTCAAACGAGCACGGGATTGGCTAGTAGTGGTACATAAACAGCAAAAAGTTTTGGTCTTATGAATTATGAATCCTTATTGTCTGTTCTATATACTCTAGCATTAACTTTTTGCTACTATTGTCGCGAAACAACTACTTCAAGTATTCACTTCATATAAAATATATTTTCAACTTTACCCTAATTTTCAAATTTTTAATTTTTTTAAAGATAATATTTCAAATCGCCGATTGTAACTAAGTTAAGATTCCTATAGAAAGCAAGAAATTGTCTACTACTGACTGCGAGGATTTTTACTAAATATCATGAAGATTGATTCTATCCCTCCTTAAGTGAATCTAAGTGCCAAAATTCTATGAGGACTATTTGCTTGACTTCTGATAGTTTCAAATTTTAATGTATTTTAAATCGTATTAAATTAATTAAAAGAAATAACGATCTCTATAACCCTTTGAAATTCACCACTTTCTATAATGGCATTTGTTAAAGTAAATTCAATACTAAGCAAAATTGTCTATAAGAGTCAAAGCTCTAGAATTAATCGTTAAAAGATTATCACAGTTTGAAAAATGTATAGTCGAAAAATTCCAGCCCAATGATTTGATCAAATATTTTTTAGATTCGAAAAATGGAAACTGATCAATGACTCAGAATTAGCTGAAAAACTTTGAAATATTAATTTTTTTTGTCTCGAGGGTGTGAGCTAACTGCCCGGAAAGCAAGTTGGTTCTAAGGTTCGACCCCTGGGGGGATGAATCCCTCTGATATCGTAATTTAATAATATTTCTATTAAAATCTTAGATTCTGTCCTAAAAATTAAATTCTTTCTAGTTTAATTTCAAAATTTATTACTCCTACATGTTTATTGAAAATAGGCCAAATGGTGATAAGCCGTGGGCTTAATTAAAAATAATATACAATACTTTACCACAGCCTCTATCGTAAAGTAAAGATGAAAATATTATTTAATCAAATGGTTAATTTAAAAAAAGTAAATTAAAATAGAAACTTACACAAGAGATGAGCTGAGGCTTGGTCGTAGAATTCACTTTCATGCCGAGTCAAAGGATGGACTTATTATTATTCACCACATTCGACTGAAATAGAATATTAAGTAAATAAATTAATATAATAATACAAAATAATAAGTAAATTTTTAAATTATTAAAGAGACCATCCCTCTAACCAAAACTGCAAATATTTTTGAAAAATTATTATAGTTCCTCAAAAAAATTCATAAATATCCAAATAAAAACCTCGTCTATCTCCTAAACCATTAATCCTAGCGAAATAAAATAGGTATACCAAACTTTTTTGTAGAATATTTAAATCGCTTAAAATTGGTTCAAGGAAGTTTTTCTATAGGTCAATTGGTTTTTAAGGTATACTGTTCTAAGATGAAATACATTTATTTCCCCCACTTAAGCCTAACATGTTGAAATATATAATTTTCTATAATTACATTTGTTAAAGTAATTTTAATGGTAAGCAAAATTGTTCATAAGAGTCAAAACTCTACGATTAATCGTTAGAAAAGTTTTTACAGTTTGATAAATGTATAGTCAGAAAATTCCAGCCATTGATTTGATCAAATATATAAATAATATATAATATTTATATAAAAAGTGGAAACTGGTCAATGACTCTAAAATAGGCTAAAAAATTTACAATATAGCAATAATATTAAAAAATAATTTAATTCATATGAATAGGAATATCAAAATCTATTAGAAAATCATAAAATGGTGTCATCTATTAAATCCGATGGAATGGAATATTTTTAATTATATGTCAGAGAGGTTGTTTTTCACCCCCTCGGGAATTGAACCCGAGTGCCAGTAACAGCAATCCGAGCCACCTGGCTCACCTGCAGGATGCGAACCTCTCTGACATATGTACACGCGTAAAATATAAAAGAGGTTCGCATCGTGCAGGTGAGCCAGGTGGCCCGGATTGCTGTTACTGGCACTCGGGTTCGATTCCCGAAGGGGTGAAAAACAACCCCTCTGACATATAATTAAAAATATTCCATTCAATCGGATTTAATAGATGACACCATCTTATGGTTTTCTATTAAATTTGAATCTATTACCATCGGCAAATTAATATCTTTCATCAAAATCTATATTACATCTTTTTTGAAATTAGGTCAAATGGAGATAAGCTGAGGGCATAATTAAAATTAAAATACAATACATATCCTGTATGGTAAAGTAAAAATGAAAATATTATTTAATCTAATGGTTAATTTAAAAAAGTAAATTAAAATTGAAACTTACTAAGAGAAGAGCTGAGGCTTCCTCGGAGAATTCACTTTCATGCACAAAGGATCATCTATTTATTATTCACCATATTTGACTGAAATAGAATATTAAGAAAATAAATTAATATAAGATATAAAAGAATCAAAGCTAGTAATATGCTTAGTAATATGTTTAGAAATCACACACACATATAGGTTTTTTACTTAGGGAAAGTGATGTAGGTTTTAGGTGAAACATGATATTAATTAATCAAGTAAAGGGAGTGTAGTTTCACAGTGAATGAAATAAAACTCAAAGAGGTTTATACAAACTCAATATATTTCGGATTATTAGTCCATCATCACGAGTTTACAGATTAAGAAAATATTTTTGAGTTTTTATTCATTCACTGTGAAACTACACTCCCTTTACTTTATTAATTTACATATTAATTTACATATTAATTTACATATAGATACACTCGGATTCTCCTTACCTGACGAGCCTATGAAGTCCCGCTTTGCAGGGATAAAGTAAAAATAAAAAATAATAATAATAAATCTTAATGGGATGGTCCCCAGCCAAAATATGTTCCACATTAATTTAGCTTAACTCCAAGAAATCGATCTATTAATGTCTAATGTTTTGCTTAAAAAATAGTAATTGAATGCAACAGCATCTCATGAATACAAGATAGCAATAATATTAATAATAATTTACAAATTTGGTGTTTGATGAAGCTCTTGAAAACCTTGGAAACAGGTGAAATGTCTTCGTTAGGAAAATGAATACAAAATTTCCTTCTAGTCTAACCATTTATTCTCCAGAAAAACTTTTGAGACGTTTCAGCGGATATTCTCACGCCATCCTCAGTCTACAAGGGAAACATAATCTTAATTACAGTCAAGAAATTTAACAATTACATGTCATTCTTAAGATAAAAGAAAACAAAAGAAGAGAAAACTCACCCTGGCTTTTCACAACATAGTACATTTTTGTATGCTGAAATTCATTCCTTTTCCACAGTTAACACATTATAATATATTAACTGTGGAAAAGGAATGAATTTCTAAATAGAAAAATGTACAATGTTGTGAAAAGCCAGGGTGAGTTTTCTCTTCTTTTGTTTTCTTTTATCTTAAGAATGACATATGATTGTTAAATTTCTTGACTGTAATTAAGATTATGTTTCCCTTGTAGACTGAGGATGGCGTGAGAATATCCGCTGAAACGTCTCAAAAGTTTTTCTGGAGAATAAATGGTTAGACTAAAAAGAAATATTGTATTTCTTTTTCCTAACGAAGACATTCCACCTGTAATAAAGATAAGAGTAAATAAATATTATATTTAATATTGATTTACTATGAGTTAAGAATACTAGGTCACTTATTTCACATTAAAATAAGTGACCTAGTATCCTTAACTCATAGTAAATCAATATTGAATATAATATTTATTTACTCTTATCTTTATTAAAGATGTTTCACCTTGCACCAACACCACAATCTCTACTAATCATTCCACCTGTTTACAAGGTTTTCAAGAGCCTCATCAAACACCAAATTTCTCATTTAAAACATTAATAGTACGATATCTAATAATAATTTAATTCTTTTTTTTTTTTTTATTTATTTAATGTCACCGGGAACAAAGCCCATTTAGACAGCACATAAGTAAAGTGTTAGTAGGGTTAGTGGGGAGCCGAGTTTTCAGCCGGTAGAAATTTTTATTCGTCAGCTAGGATCGAACCCCGGCCTCCCATTCCAACATCGTCATAATTGATCGATGTCGAAACGAGACCAGTGCGTTAGCCAACTGAGCCAACCCGGCTCCCATAATTTAATTCATATGCATAGAAATATCAAAATCTATTACATCTTTATTAAAAATAGGTCAAATGGTGATAAACTGAGGGCTTAATTAAAAATATTATACAATACTTGACCTGTATGATAAAGTAAAAATGAAAATATTATTTAATCTAATGGTTAATTTAAAAAAGTAAATTAAAATTGAAAATTACATTCTAAGAGAGGTGAGCTGAGGATTGCTTGGAGATTTCACTTTCTTGCAGAGTCAAAGGAAGGACTGATGGACTGATTATTCACCACATTCGACTGAAATAGAATATTAAGTAAATAAATTAAAATAAGATATAAAATAATAAATTTAAATTATTAAAGAGACCATCCCTCTAACCAAAACCGTAAATAATTTTGAAAAATGATTTTCAGTCCTCAAAAAAAATTCTTAAATATCTAGATAAAAACATCGTCTATCTCCTAGCGAAATAAAATATATAAACTTTATTGTAGAATATTTAATTTATAGTCAGAAAATTCCAGCCCAATGATTTGATCAAATATTTTTTGGATTCTAAAAAAGTAGAAACTGGTCAATGACTCAGAATTGGCAAAAAAAATTTTGAGATTAGGTCAAATAGTGAAAGCTGAGGGCATAATTAAAATTAAAATACAATACATATCCTGTATGGTAAAGTAAAATTGAAAATATTATTTAATCTAATGGTTAATTTAAAAAAGTAAATTAAAATTGAATACTTACTAAGAGAAGAGCTGAGGCTTGCTCGGAAAATTCACTTTCATGCAGAGTCAAAGGATGGACTGATTTTCACCACATTCAACTGAAATCGAATATTAAGAAAATAATATAAAATATAAAAGAAGCAAAGCAAGCTAATAATATTCTTAGGTTTATAAATCAAACATACATATAGGTACACTAATAATAAAGTAAGCATAAAAATAATAATAATAATAAATCTTAATGGGATGGTCCCCAGCCAAAATATGCCCCACGTTAATTTAGTTTAACTCCAAGAAATCTGACTATTAATGTATGTTTTGCTTAAAAAATAGTAATTGAATGCAACAGCATCTCATGATTACAAGATAGTAATAATATTAATAATAATTAATTCATATGCATAGGAATATCAAAATCTATTACATCTTTATTGAAAATAGGTAATTAGCTAAGGGCTTAATTAAAAATAATATACAATACTTGACCATACCCTGTATGATAAAGTAAAAAGGAAAATAAAATTAAATCTAATGGTTAATTTAAAAAGTAAATTAAAATTGAAAATTACATTCGAAGAAGAGGTGAGCTTAGGCTTGCTTGGAGATTTCACTTTCTTGTAGAGTCTAAGGATGGACTCATGGACTGATTATTCACTACATTCGACTGAAATAGAATATTAAGAAAATAAATTAATATTAGATATAAAAGAAGCAAAGCTAGTAATATTCTAAGGTTTAGAAATCACATACACATATAGGTACACACACATTCATAGGTTAGAAGCTCACCTGTCACCTTCGAATTCTCATAATTCTATTAATTTGATTTTATAAAATTTCACTACAAATTATTAAATATCTATAAACATTCAAAAATTAAACTTTTTCAAGATTGACTATCGAAAACTCAACTGGAAAATTATTCAAAATTGCATTGAAATTTTGAGAGTCCATAATGGCGAACGCCCCGAATTATTGTATTCATATCCTAATAATCAAATAGCGTGAAGGTGGGCTTGTGTATGTGGCTGATCAAAGAATACAGTCTCTCTGATCTCATATTTCTAAGAGTTCAAAAGATCCGATTGTTCTAATAATTAAAAATTCAAATTTTCAAAATGTATAAATATAAATATATTAACAAACTCATCTAATATATACATATAATATCGAGAGAGCAATATAACACTCCTTTTTTGTATGAAAATGGTGAGAGAAGGAGTTACACCAAAAAGGTGCATCCCCTAAAGGCCTGGGTTGGCTCCTCCATCGTGAAAAGAGAAAGAAGGGTTTTTATGGGGTGGGTAGGAGTCGAAGGTATCTGTGGATACGGGTCTTAAACAGCTGAAGGTTATAAGTCGCGGGGAAGACGGTGGGTGGGAGCGAGTTCTAGTCTCTGGAGGTTATAGGTCCTTGAATTGAAATATAAGTAATAAGTATATATTGTTTAAATTATTAAAAATTTAAGATATATTCTTTAATGCAGAACATACTAGAATTTCTTCCTTTATCAATGGAATTTTAAATCATGAAAAAAGAAAAAAAGAAAAAAATTGAATATAAAGCAATACTAAAGAAATAATATTTTGAATCTAGGGGTGAACCGCGATTGGAATTAGGTGTACACCGTCTTTGGAATTATGTGGAATTATTTTGGAATTCATTGGATAATGCCCTTTAATCTATTGTCTTCTAGTTGGAAATGAAAGTGGAAGTGGAAGTAGGTGTACACGATATTAAGTCGAGGTTCACCCCTCGTTTTGAATATAAGTAGACAATTATTTTCTTCGTGAAAATTAACTTTAATTCAAATAAAAAAATATAAACATTTAAGAAAAAAACTTTCTGAAAATTTTTGGTAAATATTATATAAATACAGTAGAGTCCCGAAAATAACTCGGCCACACCCTGGCAGGGTAAAAAACCCTTTTTCATGTAGTAAAGTCTCTATTCGTACTTTTTCTTTGTTTGAGGATATTTGGGCAGTTTATTCTCTGTTGTATTCTCAAACAAACAATACATACAAGTAGAGTACTGTATTTTCTGTGGAAACACTTGTTCTTATTCTTTTTTAACCCTATTCCCGATAACCCGGCATTTTGACAAACTCGGCCACCCGTTCACATTAGGCCGAGTTTTCGGGACCCTACTGTATATATCAGATGTGGCCACAACGTGGCTCGCGAGCCGCATGCGGCTCTTCAGTCAATCTCGTGCGGCTCTTGAATCCTCTTGAATAATACTGATTTTAAAAAGTACAGGGTGAGCATTAATGATCTACCACATTTTGAAGAGGTATAAAAAAAAATGAAAAAATTTAACTAGAAAGAAACTGAATATATTTTTGAAAAGAACATAAACTAATTTTTTTTAATGTATTTTAAACATTATCAGACAGAGGGGGAGGGGTCAAAAATGAAAATTCTAGCCCTTTCGACCAAAATCAACCAAATTTTGTATACATATTCTGTGGACCCCCAGAAGGCTAGAAATTCAAAAACTAACAACCATAAATGGGGGGGGGGTCAAAAATGAAAATTCTTTGTTTGGTTTGTTTTTGGATTTCTAACCTTCTGGGGATCCACAGAATATGTATACAAAATTTGTTTGAGTTTGGTCAAAAAGTCTAGAATTTTTTTTTGACCCCTCCCCCTTTTTTTGTTTGATAATATTTAAAATACATGAAAAAAAATCATTTATTTTATTTTCAAAAATATATTAGTTTGTTTCTAGTTAAATTTTTTCATTTTTTTATATCTCTTCAAAATGTGGTAGATCTTTATGCCCCACCCTGTATAATAATTAAATTAAAAAAATAATAATACAAAAATTAAATTAATTTGTAATGTTATAAGTAAGTAGAGCAAAAACATTTATTATTTATAAAATAAAAAAATGTGTCTTTTTTTTAATAAAACATTAATTAATCTCCAAACAATGTGGCTCGCTTTGAAACAGTTTTATAAATTTGCGGCCCCCAAAGTTAAGGTTAGTGGTCACCTCTGGTATATATTTTATTTAGCATTATTTTTCTAAACATAAAATATATATTAAACATTTTGAATTAAACTTTCAAATGTTAAAATAGTTGAATTTGAAATTTGTATGTACCCAAATCCAATTAAATACATTGGATGTTAGTTTGATAAGTTTCTTTGACTGCAATTAAAAATATAATCTCACAAATTGAAACATTCAGGTCAGTGAAAAGAAAAAGAAAAAACAGAAGAAAGACCTGGTTAAAAAGAAATAGAAATCAAACTAATTAGAAGAATTTCCTTTTTCCACTGTTCAAAAGAAACAAATAATAAATAAAGTTTATTAATTTGAGCTAAACAACATTTCTCAATTCTACATAATAAATCTTTTTTTTCTCATTACTATTTTACTTTAATTCATTTCAATATTAAATATCTTTTTCATTTGAGTAAAATTGAAATATTAATGATTTAAGTTAAAAATTCATTAAAGAAAAAGTGAAACGAAAGAATAAACAAGAAGAAAAGTTTCTTTTTTTAAATGTTCTTTAAAAAGTTTACAAATAAGAATTCAGCTATAGTTTCATTTTCATGTATAGTAAAGCAGCAGATTTTCTTAAATAAAAAAATAAATAAATACAGAAAAGAGGAAAGTTTTGCTGTTCAATTCGCTTAGTTGGAAAATATATCACAATACATTCGGGGATCTATTCTTAGACGTAAATATTTAAAAAAATTATATTACGAAGAAATATTGAATATGAATACAAACTCTATATTTGATATGATAAATCAATATTCTTTCTTTCGTTCAATGAAGTTGGGCGCGGTTTATCCTTGGTCTGACCCATTATTCATCCAGGTCTCTAGATCCAATTCCATCCTGGAAAAAGTTGAACGACCATGGAAATCAAGTAACAATAATTGCTCTATTTAATATACAAAATCTTTTTAAATAGCATCCTATAATTTCAAGATATATTTAAAATAAGCTGACGTGTTCTGATGTGGCCATCCACTTGACTTTACCACACAACCTGGCCCCTCTTTTTATATTTAATATTTAATAAAATTATTTATAATCATGTAGGGGAGGGGGTTAGTTTTTTAGACTCATGTGGGCCCACTGATTATGTATACAAAATTTGGTTGAGTTTGGTACAAGAGCCTATATTTTCATTTTTTGACCCCCCCCCCCCCCCCCCATTTTGAGCGGTTAGTTTTTGGAATTTTAGATTACTGTGGGCCCACTGATCATGTATACAAAATTCTTTTGAGTTTGGTAAATGGCCAAGATTTTCATTTTTTGAACCTACATCCCCTCCCCCCATTTTGAGCGGTTAGTTTTTGCATTTTTAGACTTCTGGGGTCCCACTGATTATGTATACAAAATTTGGTTGAGTTTCATTATATGGCCTTTTGGGTCGATATTCACCAAAATCTAATTAGCTCTTAATCTCAATGGACCAAACTACGTGTGAAATTTGGTTTCGATATTCACACTAGTTTTTGACCTAGCTCGTCCACAAAAATTTGGTAACGCACAGACTAACAGACATTTTGACAAGACAATTATTATCTCGAAAAATATAATTTTTTCGATGTTAACTTATTAGAGCTTTTTTGAAGAGTAAAATGCTATGGTTTTGCTAAATTTTTTTAATCAAAATTATTTCATCCGTTTTTGAGATATTTTGAAAAAAAGAAGGGAAAAATACAATTTTTCATGCACGATTACAATACTTGACCATATCCTGTATGGTAAAGGGAAAAGTAAATATCTTTTTCATAACCAAAATAAGATGTGTTTATTCTAGAAATATAACACGATATAAGCGAAACTTCTAAAGTTTATTTATTTCAATTAATACTATTACAATATTGTTATTGATAGCCGTTCTTACAGACTATCAGCTGGTGAAAAAATGACTTCAATAGTGCACTTAATATGATAAATTAAGTTGAATCAATGGTGTGACGTGACGTCAGAGGTCTGCGTTGAAAATAAAAGCATCATTTAAAAAAATTCTTTGTCCATTTAATAATTTCTCTGATCATTTCAAAAAGAAGAAAATAACTCAATTTCAAAAAAAAAATCGGCATGATAGAACACCACCAACTCCAACCTAATTTAATGATAGAAGTGGGTCGAAATTGCATTAGAATTTTCCACACAGACTGACAGACACAGTATTCAAGTTAAATAAAATAATATTAGAATAATTTCGCATTAAAAATATTTTTCATTTAATTTAAAAAAAAATTAAAAATTCAGTCCCTAAAATGCTTAATTTACTTTTATGATGTGAACTTTGCCAAGACGGAAAGCGCTTTTACCGTTTTTTAAAGTGTGATAGGTAGTATTAGAGATCAACCCTAGTGACGGGACAATCGTTCATTTTTCAGTTGTCACTTAATAATTTAATAGTATTAAATTAGTATAATGTGGGGAAAATATTTAATTACTTAATAAAAAATAATTATTTAGAAGAAAAGTGGAAACTTTTTCAAGACCTAGAACATTGTCTTTTGGTCAATTTTACTTTACCATACAGGGCATGGTCAAGTATTGTAATCGTGCATAAAAGTGGTTTTTTTCGAAATATCTCAAAAACGGCTGAAACTAGGTATTTTGATTACAAAAATTGAACGAAACCATTGCATTTCGGTCTACAAAAAACCCCTAATAAGTGAACATCGAAAAAATTATATTTTTCGAGATAATAATTGTTTTGTCAAAATGTCTATTAGTCTGTCTGTTAGTCTGTCTGTTAGTCTGTGCGTTACCAAATTTTTGTGGACGAGCTAGCTCAAAAACTAGTGTGAATATCAAAACCAAATTTCACACGTATTTTTGGTCTATTGAGATTTTAAATTTATTTTCATTTTTTTTTTTTTTGGATAAGGAGTAAAAAAAAGTGAATTTGTGGAATTTCTCCGTAATTTTAAGTTAAGTAATTTTTAAATATTAAGTAAAAAAATCAAATAAAAATAGTCATTTTGAGTTTTCCCATGCTATCTTTTTAAAGAGAATTGAATATCGAATTGAATATCAAAACCAAATTTCACAAGTATTTTTGGTCTATTGAGATTAAGAGCTGATTGGATTTTGGTGCATATCGACCCAAAATTGAAGGAATGGGGGGTTAAAAATTAAAAATCTAGGCCATTTGAACAAACTCAACCAAATTTTGTATACATAATCACTGGGCCCACATTAATCTAAAAATGGAAAAAGTAACCCCCTCCCCTACATGATTATAAATAATTTTCCAATTGGATGTTGTTGAGCAGCCCACGGTGGTTGTAAAAAATAAAACCTCTATAGTCTTATATTTTACAACCACCGTGGACTGCTTTCATCAACATCAAATTTCATATTTATACCAGTCCGACTCCTAAAGAAAAAAAAAAAAAAAGATAAATAATTTTATTAAATATTAAATATAAGTGAGGGACCAGGTTGTATGGTAAAGTCAAATGGATGGCCACATCAGAACACGTCAGCTTATTTTCGTCAGTCAACGGTTTGAGTTAGAAAGTTGAAATTCGGCACAATGATACAGTTTATAAATAAAAATTATCGTTTAATGTGTTTCTGTCAAAAGTTGTTTAATGTAAACAAACGAGCTGAGTGCTATCACGTCAAAATTAATATTTTAATTTAGAAAAAAATAAAAAAAAAATAAAATAAATAAAAATAAATGATTCAGAGTTTAATCGGGGTGTAAAATTTAGAGTTGATAAAAAAAGAAAGATTTTATGTTATAAGTCCAAAAATCACAAGACCAAATGGTTAGCACACTTCCTATTTATTTGGAAAATTATTTTTAGTTGGACCGAAGGTTGACCGCGATTGGAATTAGGTGTACACTTCTTTGGAATTATGTGGAATTATTTTGGAATTTTCCCCTTAATCTATTGTCTTTTACTTGGAAATGAAAGTTGAAGTGGAAGTAGGTGTACACAATATTAGGTCGCAGTTCACCCCTCGAGTTGGACTATCCACGGCAAATTTAAAAAATTAGTTGGAAATTCTTAGTCTTTTTTGCTTTCTAATACTAAACTCATCTCCAAGTGATATTTGACTTTTTTTATAAATCGTGGTTTACGGATACTTGGTTAATGAGAATACTGAAAATAAGTATATAGAATCAGGTTATAATCTGATGAATTTATAACCAACGCTGAGTTCAAACTAGAGTCCTCGCCTTAGAAATCGTAACGCTAAACTTAAACCATCCCGACCTAGAGATATTGTTGGAGTCAACTTATTAGAGTATGGTTTTAAAGTCGTTTGTTAAGTTTGACAGAAGGTCAAACCTGATATTTACTAGTGTTAAAGCGGATGGCCAATCAGATGACACGCACTTTCATCTGATTGGCCATCCGTCCCGGCACTTGGTGAATTCTAAGGTTTGACCTTCTGTCAACTTAACAAAGACTTTACGATCCGACATAAAACTGGCCCTAAATCGACGGAATGAATTTAATTTAAATATGTCTACCACCCATAAAAAAGGTTTCATAATTAAGAGATATTGTTGGAGTCAACTTACTTGAGGCCAGTTGTATGTCGGTTTATAAAGTCTTTGTTAAGTTGGACAGAAGGTCAAACCTTACTGTTCACCAAGTGCCGAAACGGATGGCCAATCAGATGAAAGTGCGTGTCATCACTTGGTGAATTCTAAGGTTTGACCTTCTGTCAACTTAATAAACACTTTACGATCCGACATAAAACTGGCCCTAAATCCACGGAATGAATTTAATTTAAATATGTCTACCACCCATAAAAAAGGTTTCATAATTAAGAGATATTGTTGGAGTCAACTTACTTGAGGCCAGTTGTATGTCGGTTTATAAAGTCTTTGTTAAGTTGACAGAAGGTCAAACCTTACTGTTCACCAAGTGCCGAAACGGATGGCCAATCAGATGAAAGTGCATGTCATCACTTGGTGAATTCTAAGGTTTGACCTTCTGTCAACTTAATAAACACTTTACGATCCGACATAAAACTGGCCCTAAATCGACGGAATGAATTTAATTTAAATATGTCTACCACCCATAAAAAAGGTTTCATAATTAAGAGATATTGTTGGAGTCAACTTACTTAAGGCCAGTTGTATGTCGGTTTGTAACGTCTTTGTTAAGTTGACGGATGGTCAATCAGATGACACGCACTTTCATCTGATTGACCATCCGTCCCGGCACTTGGTGAATACTAAGGTTTGACCTTCTGTCAACTTAACAAAGACTTTACAAACCGACATACAACTTGCCCTAAATCGACGGAATTAATTTAATTTAAATATGTCTACCACCCATAAAAAAGGTTTCATAATTAAAAGCCAGAACGGCGTAAAAAACACCAAAGAAATTTAACTAATTTTTTATTTTCATGTGGCAGATCAAACTCAATAGAAATTTTCAAATCAATAGTCAAATCAGCAAAGGCTCAAAAGGAAAATCGTTTATAATCTTAAGGATGGTCTATTAAACGATAATGGGATACTTTTGATATATAGGTCATTTGAATCAAAAGCTTGGTGCGCTCTTTCTACAAGATCCGTAGATTAAGATTGAAAGTTCGTTGCTCTGCGAGTTACCGTTTGTAAAACCAAGGGAGTAAGTGAACCCACACCGAGTGATTAGGGGGTTTTGGGCCAATTTATGGGCTCAGTGATCTTCAATCTTGTTTTTCGCCCGAATTTTATCTTTTAAATTTATCGAATACATTCATCGAGAATTAACTAAGCAGCCTTCGGCTCGGCGTCACCTGGTCCCTGGCGGGGAGCGTCTTGTTCATACCAATTTAATAATTGAAATTTAAAATGATACTGTAAGTATTGAAAGAATGTGCTGAATAAAATTGATTCAACAATAAAGAAAGATTTATTTAACACATTGGCTAACCAGGATCACTATCTGACCAATCAGAATCGTTCTAATAATTTAACGCTTTGCCATTGGCTATGCACTGGCCAATAAGATCGTTTGAATCATACAAACATATATACATACTTTTCCATTTTATATATATAATTATAAATTAAGTCAAAATATGAATTAAAGAGCAATAATAGATGATTTTCTAACAAAACAACAATTCATTCAGGTTACATATAATTTTTCGAGTAATTAAAAGCTTGTTTTTAATTTTAAAGAGTTAAAAAACCGGCTTAAACTTACATAATAATATGCCATCATATTATTTTACAAATTTAATCTTAAAATTAATACACCCTTATAATTATATACAATCTCCAAATGAAAATTTCGCGACTAACAAGATGAGACGTTTCCTTCTAATAATGACTCTATAATTGAAAGTTAAAACATGCCTATATTTAAAAAAAAATTGAATTTCTTTTTCCACTAAGCGCTGAGTTCAAGAAAATTAATTAAATTTAAATTTAATTAAATGTTCGTGAATATAGAGAACGTTTCACTTCCTGTTTCAGGAGCAGATGCTATCCGGGGAATCACAAAAAGCAAAGTTGTCATATTGCTTACTTGGCGCTATCAATTTTAAATAATTGCTCTTAAAAATATACTGAGGTAACTTGTATTCAACACATGACTTTCGTGAATCCCGGTTAAATAATAAAAAATACTATAGTTGACTAATTAATGAAATAAAAAAATAAAGTCAACTATTATTTATTTGTCTTTTGTCATTAAGAAAGGCAAATTAAGAAAAAAATATATCTATCTACTCTTATTAAAGGAGCAATAATTGTATATAAATTTATATATTTATTTATATATTTGTATCTTAGTTCTATTTTGAAAACGGCTCTACCGATTTTGATGAAACATAATCTATTAACAAGTTTTGAGGATGAGAAAACGATCTGGTTAGGTCTGGACCTCGACAAATTTCATCTTAATTGATCTTTTCTTAATTAAAGTAATTATTGATAGATGAAAATCTCAATAAAAAAGTTTGTTTATATTTTTTTTCAATTATATTTTATTTTAAATTGATTTTTTAATTTTAAAACCTACTAATATGTTATAACAAATATTATTATATTATATTAAAATTTAATTATCAGGTGTCTGGGAGGAGGATTGGGGATGAAAAACCAATCGACTTGATTGGGGAATAATGGAATTGAAATAATTATCGGAAAAGAGGTTTTTTTTTTTTATCTAATTAGATTTTTCCTCTTATTAAAAACAAGGACTAAAGATGAATAAGGACACTCGATGGTGGAGAAGTTTTTTTTTTTTTTATCTAATTAGATTTTTCCTCTTATTAAAAACAAGGACTAAAGATGAATAAGGACACTCGATGGTGGAGAAGTTATCTCCGGAATCGAAGCAAAAATACTATGTATACATTAATTAATGTAAAATAATTGGTTTAATAAAATTTACAAAAAAAAAAAAATATCAGGTGTCTGGGAAGAAGGAATTGGAGATGGACGGAATACCAATCGACTTGATTGGGGAATAATGGAATTGAAATAATTATCGGAAAAGAGGTTTTTTTATCTAATTAGATTTTTCCTCTTATTAAAAACAAGGACTAAAGATGAATAAGGACACTCGATGGTGGAGAAGTAATCTCCGAAATCGAAGCAAAAATACAATGTATACATTAATTAATGTAAAATAATTGGTTTAATAAAATTTATTATCAGGTGTCTGATGGATTGAGAGGATTGGAAAGAGATCAAAACCAATCGACTTGATTGGGGAATAATGGAATTGAAATAATTATCGGAAAAGAGGTTTTTTTATCTAATTAGATTTTTCCTCTTATTAAAAACAAGGACTAAAGATAAATAAGGACACTCAATGGTGGAGAAGTAATCTCCGGAATCGAAGCAAAAATACTATGTATACATTAATTAATGTAAAATAATTGGTTTAATAAAATTTATATCAGGTGTCTGGCTAAAAACATTATCGCAAGCACGAGAAGATCAAGAACAGTCGATGGTGGGGATGTAATCTCCGAAGTCGAAGCTCAAATAAAATGTATAAGCTAATGCATGTAAAATAATTGGTTCAATAAAAAAATTTATTTATTTATTATTATCAGGTGTCTGGAGAGAGAGGATGAGAGAAGGGATGATTGAATGGAAAACCAATCGACTTGATTGGGGAATAATGGAATTGAAATAATTATCGGAAAAGAGGTTTTTTTTTATCTAATTAGATTTTTCCTCTTATTAAAAACAAGGACTAAAGATGAATAAGGACACTCGATGGTGGAGAAGTAATCTCCGGAATCGAAGCAAAAATACAATGTATAAATTAATTAATGTAAAATAATTGGTTTAATAAAATTTATTATTATCAGGTGTCTAAATCATAACAATTCAGGTCGATTCATAACAAAACAGGTGTGTTTACAAATAAATTGGTTGAAGTGGCTTTTTTATATATCGTAACTTGGAAACGAATCTTATTTAATTTTATGTTTTTATTTCAGATTCTTATTATTTTCCTATTTATTTTTTATAATGTTTATCAATATGAACGAATGTGGGCAAATTGGTGTACGAGTAAACAAATATACACATAATATGTGGACCACTAGAAAGCTAGAAATGCAAAAACTGGGTGCTGGGTGGGGTGTATGTGGGGGGTGCAGGAGGTGCGTGCAGTTGTAGGGGATCCAGGGGTGGGGGTGTGTTGCAGTGGTGGGGGCGAGGTGTGTGGTTTCGTGGGTGGGGGGCAGGGGGCGTGTACTATATATTGTATTTTTTTTTAATTTGGTTACCGTGCATCGCTCGGTGGCTCCAGGTACTTTATATATAAGATTGAAGTAATTTTTGGAGACTGACTGATAAGTTATATATGTATTTATATAAATATAATTTTGATTTAAGATATTATATATTAACAATAAAATAAAATAAGGAAACAGTTAAGTTTTCCAGATCTTTATTGCAATTCAGGGGTGCCCACAGAGGGGGGGGGGAGTTAAGCCGCAGGCTGTACCATTGAAATTTCTGGGGGGGGGGGGTTCGAAAATTGTTGCATTTTAACATTATATGATAAAAATAACGGTCAAGTCTTATAACTTCAACAAAAGGCAATAACAAATTCTTATAATTCTTTAGAAGTTAATAAAACGGGAAGGGGGGGTACTTTTTTAAACTGGGGGTACTTTTCATGAAAATAGGGGGCGGCACCCCTGAATATTTATTTACGAAATAATATCAACATTCAAATGACTTTAGGATTCATTTTAGTATATCTTCTTCAACTTCCTAATCCTCTTTACAGAGGAGTCGTGACTAGTATAAAGAAAACTCAAAACCCACACTTTTAAGTCTAAATATAAATAACTCAAGTTTCAGAGAAATCGTAAATATCATAAAATCAAACCCTGCTTGTTTAATTTTCGAGTTTTTAACTGTATTCTATCTTTTCATAGTATTTTCCGAGGGTGAACCGCCATTGGAATTAAGTGTACACCGTCATTGGAATTATTTGGAATTACTTTGTAATTCATTATATAATCTATTTTCATCTATTGTCTGTCTCTACTTGGAAATGAAATTGGAAGTAGGTGCACACGATTTTATGTCGCTGTTCACTCCTCGGTATTTTCATATGGATGCAGTTTTTAATTCTGAGTATTTTTTATATTTATACTATTGTTTTAAAATTAATAGGAAAAACCTCGCTAAATGCAAATTTTAAGATTGAGTTATTTATAAAACAATAAATAAATAGATACCAGGTATATATATATATTGAAATAAAGGAAGAGGGTGTAAATTAGTCATGTCGCAAAAAAATTATTTAATCGTTCATGTCTCGTCTTCGGAAAGTCAAACAGCCTTGAAATTTGAAACTTAAACTATCTAGAGGCTACAAGAAGTACCACAAGATTTTGACTAAAATAGAAGTACCAGAAGTTGATGATTACGTACGTAAGAATGTATCCTCCCTACGTTTCGCAACCATAAATCTCAGAGCTACGAAATTCGAAACTTAAGCTCGATATAGGCTAGAAGGAGAACAGAAAGCTTTTGTATTTTTTAACATTTAATGTTAATTTTTATTTATATTTTTTTGTTTTTTTATTTATAATAGTATAATATTTATTTCTTATTTTTTTTAATCGCATTGCACAGTTGTGGGGCGCTTTTGGCGCTCCCAACACTCTGGCCTCGGTTCTGGAGTCTTAATGGCGCCCATATATACATGTACTTTTACTAATAGCCATAACATCTGGGTTAATTATCTGGACGGCTGATGAGAGTTGCAACCTAAATTATAAATAAATCTATTTTTCTTTCTGTAAAGGGCTGCCCCCCTCTGCGTGGCGAAATAAATCAGTTATTGAAATCGGAACACCGTAAGTTGACATTTACATGAAAGATTTTTCGTTTTTTTGATTTTCTCAAAAACGGCACGAACGATTTTTTTAAAAATGGTATAGTTATCAAGTGTCATGAGTTATTAGTCCTGTATAGATTTTAATCCGATTGAAATAAAGGAAGGGGCTGTGAATTATGGGTGACGTAAAATAAATATTTTACTCATTCATATATCGTCTTCGGTAAGTCACTGAGCTTTGAAATTTGAAACTTAAGCTAAGAAGAAAACGTTACCGAGCATCGCTCAATGCACCAGGCACTAAGATTTATAAAGATAAGACAGACCGATGAATCACCCTGTATAAGTGAAAGTAAAAATACATACATGCTTTGAATTTCGATTACGTAAATGTGAATTTAATTAAGTTTGCCTTGAAATCAAAATCAAACCAAACCGTTTCGAAAATTGAATAGATGTATGTAATAAGAAGAACATTTGTTAAAATATATTGTTATGAAAATTGCTTTGCCGTTAGAAACAATAACATGAAATTGAAATTTGAGCCTTGCAAAGAGATTGAGAGTGAAGAAACAGTAGTCTAGCAAAATATAATACCTGTGATGATAACTTTCAAGTAAAATGCAAAAAAATAAATAAAACCGTCTTCAAAAAAATTAAATGCAACAAATAAAATAATAAGAACTCAAAAATCAAATAAAATTCACTAAAAGGTATAAAATTCACTAAAAAGTATAAAATAATTCTCTAATTTAGTTACAACTAAACGACGAAATATTAACATGAAATCACTTTTTGAAGTCGGTGCCAAAAATATACATTTTATGAATCGAACTCGACGGATCTTACTTAGTACATTTGGAGGGTACGCTCGATTATATAGTTTGTTTAGCACCGACTTCAAATATGTAATATTTCGTCGTTTAGTTGTAACTAAATTAGATAATTATTTTTTACCTTTTAGTGCATTTTATTTGATTTTTGAGTTCTTATTATTTTATTTGTTGCATTTAATTTTTTTGAAGTCGGTTTTATTTATTTTTTTATAAAAATTATTATTATTTTTCTCTTTTTAGTGATTTTATTAATAGTGACTTAATATAATACCTTGCTTGCATCTCGTAAGAGAAAGCGTCGGGCGAATGAATCAGAAAATGATAATAAAATTCAATTAATAAATATAGAAATTCTCTCGTAACGTTTGCGGGTTTTAAATGAATGTTTTCAGATTTTTTTTATAAAAGATTTTATTTATTATAATTTCGATTATTTGCTCATAAGAATTGGAGATTTACGTTATTTCGTCATTGGTCATATCAGCAGAACTTGACCAAATTAATATGGGACCACCCCTAAGGTACCCCTTTCCAATAAAAAAAGAATCATCGAAATTGGTCCACGTGGCAAAAAGTTCCCGCTGAACATACATAAAATAAATAAATAAATAGGTATTTTGACTATCTTGGAGCTATACTGATCCAAACGCAGAAAGAAATATTAAAATCGGTTCATAAACAAAGTTATACCAATGAAAAAAAAACAGGACCAATCGGAAACTATACTGAACCCAATGCAAAAAAAATCATCAAAATCGGATCACAATTGGCGAAGATATCAGGTAACATAGACACAAAAAAAAAAATCATTCTGATTAGAGAACCTCCTCCTTTTTTGAAGTCGGTTAATAAAAGTATAATTTATTTTACTGGATTAGAAAAATTCAACAAATTCAATCCATACTTTAGTTTATTCTATATGAGTGAAAGAAAAAATGAATATATTTTTGAAAATGCTTTGAATTTCGATTACGTAAATTTGAATTTAATTAAATTTGCCCTGAAATCAAAATCAAACCAACTTTCGAACATTGAATAGATATATATAATAAATCGAAGATTTGTTAAAATATATTGTTATGAAAATTGCTCTGTCGTTATGGACAATAACATGAAATTGAAATTGGAGCCTGGCAAAGAGATTGAGTCCTTGAAGAAATTGTAGAGTAGCGAAAGGCATCACCCTCACCTGGCCAAAAACCCCCTCGATATCGATTCTATCACCCACCTCAACCCTCAACCCTTAAAACCCACATTCCACCCAGGAGTGTGGGTGTCGCTATGCGGTCGATTGGCGCAGCAAGCTCAGATAAAGACGGGTTGATACTATATGGTCAAAAATAGATAGAGAGGAGAAGACCCGGTACCCGAAAAGAGGGATTTAAAAAAACACAAAGAATATTATTGATTCGGAACAAGTAGGTAAATATCACTTTAACTGTCTTTTAAGGGTTTGTATTACTCGGTAAGCTCCGAAGACAGGCGAAGAATTATTGTTAAAATCAACAACTCTACTACTTCGGAAAAAATCATGAAGATTTCTTTTAGTGAATGCAAATTGTTATAGGTTATAAATAATATTTATTATACAGGGTAAAGATTTCCCACATTTTGAAAAGGTATAAAAAAATGAAAACATTTAGCTAGAAAAAAACTAAATATATTTTTGAAAAGAACTTAAAATATATTTTTTTTAAATGTCTTTTAAGCAATATATCAGACAAAAAAAAAGGGGGGGGAGTCAAAAATAAAAATTATTCTTTCGACCAAGCTCAACCAAATTTTGTATCCCCAGAAGGCTAGAAATGCAAAAACAAATCTCCCAAAATGAGGGGAGGGGTCAAAAATGAAAATTCTAGTCCTTTCGACCAAACTATGTATACAAAATATGATTGAGTTTGATCGAAAGGGCTAGAATTTTCATTTTTGACCCTCCCTCCCATTTTGGGTTGTTAGTTTTTGCATTTCTAACCTTTTAGAGGCCCATAGAATATGTATATAAAATTTGGTTGAGTTTGGTCAAAAGGGTTAGGGTTAAAATTAAAATTCTAGCCCTTTCGACCAAACTCAACCAAATGTTGTATACATATTCTGTGGACCCCCAGAAGGCTAGAAATGCAAAAACTTTGTATACATAGTTTGGTCGAAAGGGCTAGAATTTTCATTTTTGACCCTCTCTCCCATTTCGGGTGATTAGATTTTGCACTTCTAAACTTTTAGGGGCCCACAGAATATGTACCTATTTAAAATTTGTTGACTTTAGTTGAAAGGGCTAGAATTTTAATTTTAACCCCCCTCCCCCTATTCTTGTCTGATATAAAGTTTAAAACATACTCTAGCCACTGACCCACAGTCGTCTCTAGTTAATATACCTAACTATTTATTAAATAGCAATATTTACTAAATTAAAGAAAATAATAATAATATAACTTAGACATTTTCTATTGTGAAACATAGGCCTTGTTTCAAAAACTTGAACTCGTGCGATAAAACATTGCCTTATAAACTTCGAATTTTAATTCAGTATTAAAACCATGAATAAATTAATTTAATTTTCTATATATAGGTAGCTGATAAATTTTTGTTTAGAATTTAGTTTTTTTTTTACTGAGTTCGATTTGATATTTCTTTGAAAATTTCACATAAATCGTAATGTGTTGTGGTCAAAGAAAAAAGTTGAACTGAAATTGAATTGACGAAAGTAAATAGACTAGATGAAAAAGTCACGCGCAATTTGCCACATTTGGAACGAGCAAGGTGAGGGATTGAGAATGGCTATCTTGTCAGTATGTCTGTTTGATTTGACCAGCCCCTTCCAGTTCCTGTTTTTTTTTTGTTTTATTATTTTTTATTTTTTTTCATTTTTTACCCCATTCAGGAATGCCGGTCGAATTCTAAAGGTGTTTTTATTTTTCGCTGGTCAAAGGCATTTGTCCGATGCCAAAACTTGTGGGAAGGCGATTCGCTTGACCAGATAGGCGGCTCTTTTATTTATTTTTTATTCTTTTATAGAAATCGAATAAAAAACGGTCAAATGATTTGTCAATATCACTTCTGATAGCTTTATGATTTACTATCTATTTTGACAGGGAAAAATAATCAGAGGGTATCTATCGGAATAGAGAAAAAGGAGCCAAAGAACCCGATGAATTCAAAAGAGGGTCCGAATATTATAATAATAATCATTTGGAAAACCTCCAAAAAAAGATTAAATAAATTTATTACAAATTTGTGATTGAATAATTTATTATAATTTGTTGTTAAAAACTAGATTAATACACTATTAATTAAATATAGATATTTACTAATGAAATAATTTGAAAGATTTCAATTTGTCGATGGTAATAGATTCAAATTTACTAGAAAATCATAAGTTGGTGTCATCTATTAAATCCGATGGAATGGAATATTTTTAATTATATGTCAGAGGGGTTGTTTTTTACCTCCTCGAGAATCAATCCCGAGTGCCAGTAACAGCAATCCGGGCCATCTGGCTCACCTGCGAGACCCCTCTGACATATAATTAAAAATATTCCATTTCATCGGATTTAATAGATGACACCATCTTATGATTTTCTAGTAAATTTGAATCTATTACCATCGGCAAATTGAAATCTTTCATATTAAATTAGGAAAAGTCATTCTATTGACCTTCGAATTTTGAATCTCTTCAAAATTCAAAACACTTAACGACCTTTATTTAAATTATATAGCATGGCTATATGTTTAAATTTAGAATCACTATATCGCGAAATTTTACAAATTAAGATAACAATCTTTGAGTAAAATATTTTACGCGTTTACATATGTCAGAGAGTTTCGCATCCCGCAGGTGAGCCAGATGGCCCGGATTGCTGTTACTGGCACTCGGGTTCGATTCCCGAGGGGGTGAAAAACAACCCCTCTGACATATAATTAAAATTATTCCATCAGATTTAATAGATGACACCATCTTATGATTTTCTAATGAAATAATTGTTTACCCAGGAGTTTTTTGACGGGTTATAATGGTGTTTCACACATTCCATTAAAAATTCAATAGAACTAGTAAATTCTCTCAATCAAATTAAAATATATTACAAATAAAAATTAATTTCATTTAATGTTAAAAATTTATTTCCTTCCATTCCACACCCCAAAAATAATAGATATTCAAAAATTAATTAATATGTCTAGATCAAAATTATTTCCTTTTTAACACCTTCTAGAAACAAAACGATGGACTCCCTATGGGAAGCCCCTTGAGCCCCCTATTATGTGAAATCTACATGTCACACCTTGAGGATACTATTTTAAGTCCTAGTAACAGCTACTTACAACATATAAAGTTTTGGAAACGGTATGTGGATGATATCTTAGGGGTGTGGTCAGATACAATGAGACAAATTGTCCTATTTGAAACATACCTAAACTCTTTAAATCCAAAAATTCAATTTACAAGTGAATTAGGCAACAAAACCATCCCTTTCTCGATCTTCAAATCACTATTAATAACAATCATATAAAATACCAAATTTACAGGATTCCTCTTTGTGAAAGACCACTATAAACTCCTGTGTTTAATAGATTTTAAGGAATTTGGTGTTGGAACTTGGTGAAATATTTTCTTCCTGTGTTTAATATGTTTCACTATAAACTAACACTGCTTTCCCTAAATGTTATAAATAATTGTTTGATTGAAAAGATTTTGTTTTGCCGAGCGTAGCAGAGCTGTTGATTCATATTGAAAAATCAATGAGGTTGTCCTTTGCTTGATTGAAATAAACATATACAATATATACACCAAATATAATTATGTGTACCTATATGTTTATTTTCATCAAGCAGAGGACAACCGTATGTCAAATTTCATATCATTACTACAACTGTCAAGAGCCTCTCATATAACCATTCAATTTTTTTACTTTACCATACAGGGTATGGTCAAGTATTGTAACCGTGCATGAAAAAAGTGGTTATTTTCCTTCTTTTTTTTCGATAAAACGGCAGAAACAATTTTAATTAAAATAATTGAGCGAAACCATAGCATTTCGGTCTACAAAAAAGCCCTAATAAGTGAACATCGAAAAAATTATATTTTTTGAGATAATAATTATTTTGTCAAAATGTCTGTTAGTCTCTCAGGTTGTCTTTTAGTCTGTGCGTTACCAAATTTTTGTGGACGAGCTAGCTCAAAAACTAGTGTGAATATCGAATCCAAATTTCATAAGTAGTTTTGGTCCATTGAGATTAAGAACTGAGTAGATTTTGGTGCATATCGACCCAAGGTTAAGGGGGGTGGAGTGGAGGTTAAAAATTAAAAATCTAGGCCATTTGAGAAAACTAAACCAAATTTTGTATACATAATCAGTGGGAACCCAGAAGTCTAAAAATACAAAAACTAACCGCCCAAAATGGGGGGTTGTAGGATCAACAAATGAAAATATAGGTTCTTGTACCAAACTCAACCAAATTTTATATAGATAATCACTGGGCCCCCAGGAGTCTAAAAATGAAAAAACTAACATCCCCCTTACATGATTATAAATAATTTTATTAAATATTAAATATAGCCAGGTTGTATGGTAAAGTCAAGTGGATGGCCGCATCAGAACACGTCAGCTTATTTAAAATGTTTTTTTTTGTTTTTTGGCAAACATTGAGTTTAGGACTTACGAGGTTTTGTAAAATCAGCGACGATATATTTATTTCAGTAAGAATTAAGAACATAGAATGTATTCACTAAAATGATAGTAACTTTGTAACTCCTTGCTGTCTAATAGAAAATAGAGTTGCAAGTTGCCATTCCCTTTAATTATTCGTTAATTTTAACCTTTAACTTTCGTACTCTTAAGTAGTTCCTAAAAGGGATGGATGAATCTAATTAATTTTGGCATTCACATAATGCCGTTTTGTCTTTTATAATTTATAAACCTTTTCAAAATAGCCTTAAATATTAACGAAGGCAAAGGAATATTCAGGACAAAAGAATAAATAAAATTTATTTAATTATTCGTGCTAGTAGTATATTGTATAGAAAACCACAAGAAATTATTTTAAGTACCTACAAAAGTTCAATTTAGATCGTCTCCAAACAATTGAACAATAATCAATTCTTGTAAAAGAATTTCATCCAAATATAGAAAATGTATACGCCCATTTGTTTTCTAAAATATTTTTCAAATTATCATTTCCAATTTTGACTACTTAAATGCGAAATTAATATTAATTATTCTGGAATTCATTCAGGAAAGAGAGGAAATTTCAATTTCTATATACTATAGGAAGTAGCTGGAACACCTACCTAGCTATGCTCGGTAATGTTTTCATTCAGTTAAAAGCGATATATTAATATTATTTTTAATTTTAAATTCAGGTAAAAAGATAAATTTTTAATCGCAGCCAAAATAAAATAAAATTGAAATAAAACTTAATTTATATTTTTAACCGACTTCAAAAAAGGAGGAGGTTCTCAATTCGACTGTATTTTTTTTTCGTATTTATGTTACCTGGTATCTTCGCCAATTGTGAACCGATGATTTTTTTTACATTGGGTTCAGTATAGTTTCCGATTGGTCCCGTTTTTTTGTTTCATTGGTATTGAACCTTTTTTGTTATGTTTGTTCAGGCATAACTTCTTTGTTTATGAACCGAATTTAATTATTCTTTCTGCGTTTGGATCAGTATAGCTCCAAGATAGTCAAGATACCAAACTATTTATTTATTTATTTATTTTATTTATGTTCAGCGAGAACTTTTTGCCACGTGGACCGATTTTTACCAACGTTATGGCCATCATCAAGACGTATCACTGGTCACAAAGTTTTGAATGTAATTGCAATTAAAAATAATATTAATATACACCGAGGTTCTTTCGTTGACTCTTTTAAATCCTGAAGGAGGCACGATCCTTCGAATTTTTTAAGAGAATGAAATTGATATTCTAATAAATTATTTTATAGAAAAATATGTACCTTTAATTAAATAAATTGGGAAATTCTAATATATAATAAATATTAGTGGGATTTAAAATTTAAAAACCAATTAATTATTAAAAGGAAATTGTATAAAAATGAAATTACACATTTTTATCGGGACAACCACGTGTGAATAATTATTTAAATTAACAAAAAACCCATCAAAAAGAACTTAGCCGAAGATGAGACCGTGAAAGATCGAAATGTTAACCCAAAAACCCTCTAACCCGTGAATTTCATCGAAATCGTTAGAGCCGTTTTCGAGAAACCGATTCTATATTATTAATATACACAAGAATTTCTCGATTAATATAATAAGATAAGATAAGGTAAGCAAATCTTATGCATATCTTTCTTAGATTTGGCATCAAGCTTATATGAATTTTATACAAAAAGACCTTGTTTAAATATTTTGAATATTTTTTTTATTATTGTACTTTCAATTCCGATATATTTGTAACTATTAACAAAGATCGTTATCAAGTGACATTTGTAAATATTATAGATATTTAATTTATTAATAATTATTTTTATTGTCATCGAAATCATGATCTATGGAGCCCCTGCCATTTCTCGCTTATGCAACCAGACACTCCATTATTTTATGAGATTCCAAACACTAGACTGAGCACTTATATTACTAGCTCATCTTCAATACCTCTAATTAATTATGGTTCTTTAAATGAATTAACAATTTATTGAACAATATATCTAATTAATTAAATTCCTTAATTTTAATGTATAAAAATATTTGTAATTATCTATTAGAGGAATTTAAAATTATTAAAATTATTTACTTAATAAAAGGAAATTGGAAAAAATGTAATTATAAATTTTTATTGACATATCCACCTGTGAATAATTATTTGAATTAACAAAAAACCTATAAAATTAAAGTTACCCGAAGATGAGACCCTGTCAGATCGAAATCCCCAATCAATATTCAATTAAAATAAAAAGATCTATTTATAATTTCTGAATGAACGTATTTGAGAGTAAAAATCTCTCATGAACTATAGTATTATATTATTAAAGTTGTTATCGAAAAATAAGGAGTATATTTTTTATGCAGATAATTTATATTTTATTGCCAACGTTTTTAACGATTTTATTTATTATAATTTCGATTATTTGCTCATAAGAATTGGATATTTACGTTAATTCGCTATTGATCATATCATCAGAACTTGACCAAATTAATATGGGACCACCCCTAAGGTACCTTCTTTCCAATATAAAAAGAATCATCGAAATCGGTTCATAAACAAAGAAGTTATGCCTAAGCAAACATATCAAAAAAGTTCCAATACCAATGAAAAAAACGGGACCAATCGGAAACTAGACTGAATCCAATGTAAAAAAATAATCAAAATCGGTTCACAATTGGCTAAGATATCAGGTAACATAGACGCAAAAAAATTCAGTCGAATTGAGAACCTCCTCCTTTTTTGAAGTCGGTTAAAAATATAGTCCTTATTTCCCGATAACAACTTTAATAATTTAATCGATGAACATAACTAATCAAAATAACTTATAGTATCTTTTTTCTCATAAAATTGATTTTTAATTCTATATATGATATAAACCTACATTATTCGAGTATATATATAGAGAAACAAAAATAAAGTGAAATCGAATTTTATCACCATCATCATTCTTGCTAGAGATTTTACTACTTTAAGTTCAAATTCATGTTTTCTTATAAGCCAGGCTATTGTATCTGAAACTCTACTATTACTAATAGTACTATAAAAATTTTTATCTTTTTCAAAAGAAAAAGAAATAGAAACTTTTTCACTATTCGTATTTTTTCTATTACTCTAAATATACTTTATTAAGTTTTACGAATATTACTTTATTATATATTAATTTCGTCCTGTCTATTAATCATTTTTTTATCTACTCGATTATACTTGACGATTTTTTTGATGAAAGTTAGTTTTTAATTAAATTATACTTAAGTAAATATTATTCTTAATAAAGATCCGGCTATAATTACAACAAAAAAATATTAAGCAAAAATTTTTTGGTTTTTAACCAGGCAATGTGTAGAAATTTCATTAAATTTTAATTAGAGTGGATTGTTTTTGAAACAAACACTTGATAAAGTCAAAGGAAATATGGACCTTTAGCTTTTAAATATCAACATCACGTTAAACCAAGCATCCCTTATTTAAGTTAGTGTAGCATAATATGACCTTTTATTTACATTTATATAAAATTAAAATAGTACTTTGCTGAAGGTAGAGTTTTGAATTTATAATCAAAAAATTACTAATTGTATTTTCCCCTTAATAAAAATATTTTCGTTTATTTTAGAATGTAGCTTAGTCCGAGACGGGGGTGAAAAATTATTTTTTACTTAGAATAAGCCGGCCAAGTGCGAATAGGGCTGCAAATAAAAAATACATTATATCTCATATTAAATGGCAATTCTTGTATATCTATATATATAAAATTAAGGTTTTGTCTGTACATTGCTCCAAATCACGCCAAATTTTGGTTGCACACGTTTCAAGAAAAGTTATGAACAAAAACACCCTCAACAAAATTCTTGTCTGTCTGTATGTCTGTATGTGTTTCAGTGGTTTCCGAAAAGTTGCTCACGATTCACGTAAAAACGGCTAAAGGGATTATTATGAAATTTCATATTTACATCAGATGTCTTCTAACTTACGTTTTTAGCTATATAAAGTTTTGATATTTTGACCCCAGAAGGGGATTTGGGGGAAGCACGGATGAAAATTATCAAATAACTCCTAAACTATTAACACTACGGCAAATTTTATAATGAACAAAGTTGTAGGGGATGTGATTTCTGACAACTTTTGTTTAAAAAAATTTCCCCAAAAAACCACCCAAAAAGAGGGGAGGGTGAAAAAATATAAATTATTGCCTTTGGAGCAAACTCAACCAAATTTTGTATACATAATCTCTGGGCCTCTAGAGAGCTAGAAATGCAAAAACTAACCACCCAAAATGGGGGGGGGGGTCAAAAAATGAAAAAAATTTCTCTTGGGCCAAACTCAACTAAATTTTGTATACATAATCTGTGGATCACTAGAAGGCTAGAAATGCAAAAACTTGGTGCGGAGGGTGGGTGCAGGGTGGAATCGGACTGGGGTGAGAAGTGAGGCGGAGTAGGGTGGGGGTGCAGGGGGTGGAGTCCAGGAAGCATAGCTGGGGTGGGGTCCAGGGGCTAGGCTGGGGTGTGGTGCGCAGGTTTGGAGGGCACGGGGTGAGTCCGGGGTGGATGGGGTGCGGGTTGTGATTTGGGGCGGGGGTTTGGGAGTGGGGGGTGGGGGAGGAGGGGGGTGGTCATGGTGTGGGGGGTGGGGTTTCTGGGTGGGTTTCGTGGGTAGGGAGTGGGGGGTGAGGTGGGGGTCCAGGGGGCGTGCGTCCTGGCTAGTAGAGGGCCGCCGAAGGCGAGCACTTGCCGCTAGTATATACTACATATATATATATATATTCAATCGGGTTCTCGAAAACGGTCTCTAACGATTTCGCCATGAGTTATTAGTTGTGTCAAATTTTTAATCTGAGTTGAAATAAAGGAAGGAGGTGTAAATTAGTCATGCCGCAAAATAAATATTTTAATCGTTCATATCCAGTTATTTTCTCAAAAACGGCACCAACGATATTTTTAAAACTGGTGTACTTATCAAGTGTCATGAGTTATTAGTCGTGTATAAATTTTAATCCAATTGGAGTAAAGGAATGGTGTGCTAAATTAGAGTGTTGTAAAATAAATATTTTAATCATTCATATATCGTCTTTGGTAAAACGCAGATCCTTGAAATTTGAAAGTTAAACTATTTAGAGGCAAAAAGTTACCGATCATTGCTAGATGCTCCAGACACTATATATTATATATCAAATATAAAAATTTAATTCCCTCGTTTGAAATCAAATAAATCAAATAAACATCATAATATCCGTTATCTAATAAAATATCTGTATTAGTCTAAAGATTAAGGCACGGTCTTTGAAACTAGTCTTAAAATATATATATATATTTATGTTAACCATAAGTCTGCAATCTTTAACTTGTTTCATATAAATTAAGGTAGTAAGAGTAGCAGTAGCTTTATGAACGATCGATGGAGGCCCCTGCCATTTCTCGTTTATGCTGAACCAGACCACACTCTATTCCTATATGAGCTTCTCTAACTAGATTGAACATTTATATAATATAACAAAACAATTATTATGTAATGTTCTTAAGGTCCATTTAAACAAACAACAGAAATTGACAATAAGTAAAAATAAAACGTACAGGTTATTAAAATTATGCGTGAACATACATAACAAAAAAGGTCAGATACCAATGAAACAAAAACGGAACTAATTGGGTACGAGACTGAACCCATGCAAAAAAAATCATCCAAATCGGTTCAAATGGTAAAGAGAAATAAATGAACAAACATAAAAAAAAACAGACACTCCAGTTGAATTGATAACCTCCTCCTTTTTTTCGGTTATTAAGCCTGTAGAACTTGAAGTTTAAGCTTTTATGCGTGGTGGACATGTTTTGCAAATCATTTTCTGTTTTATTCTTGTATTATAATAGAGGTGACCAAGTGGGCCTATAATACAGAACATAGAACAATACCTATTCGGTTGAGTTATGAAACCCTCAGCTATAATAAAACTTTATAAAAATAATATTCCTTGATATTTATTGGAAATTATTTTATCTGTCATTAAACGCTAGAATTCTAGAAATATTTATATACCTATTAAATGTTGAAACAATTTATTGATTTAATTGAAAAGTTTTTATTTTGCCGATAATAGCAGAGTTGTTGATTCATAGAGAGAAACAAAGAGGTTGTTCTCTGCTTGATACAAATAAACGTATTCATATATATATTATTTATTTGTTTGAGACTATAGTTTCTAAGGCTTGGCCCTCATCATCAGTCTTTTTAATTATAAATATTATTTATCGTCGGGTCAGTATCGTTTGGATATTGAAAATTTTTTCCTTCTTTCTCAGCTTGTGAGCCAGTCAGAATTAAATGAGGGGCAAGCCTTCGAAACTATAGTCTCAAACAAATAAATAATATATATACTTATATATATATTATATATATATATATATATATATATGTGTGTGTATCTTTATTTGCATCAAGAAGAGAACAACCTCCTCTTCCACTTTCATCTTCAAGTTGAAGACAATAGATGAAGGGGCAATATCTAACGAATTCCAAAATAATTCCACATAATTCCAAAGACGTGTACACCTAATTCCAATCAGGGTTCACCCCTCGTAGGTATCTACAGTAAAAAAATTTTGAAAATTTTTTATAAAACTTACCCAGTTATTTTATATTTTAAAATTTTAAAAAGATTCAAAAATTTTCTTTACTTTATTTAAGATAAAGATAAGAGTAAATAAATATTATATTTAAAATTGATTTACTATGAGTTAAGGATTCTTTATATTGGACAAACTGGACGATCTTTCAAAAACGGCGTAAAGAACACGTAGCTTCCCACAAACAATTAATAAGAAATCAACCCACAAATCCAGAATCCACTTCCGCATTTGCTAATCATCTATATTCTTTAGATCACTCACCTTCACCTATTAATCCCACCCCTATTCATTTCGAAAGAAAAGGATTAAGATTGGATCTTCGTAGAATCCACGGAAATAAAATATGACTTGTCCAACGATGAAAAATATTGTCAATAATCAACTTGATGTAAAACAAAACATAATAATTGACCTATTAATAACAAAGCCAAAAATTTATTCCCAGCTTAGAGGCACAAGTCAATGAACTTTTTTTTTTTTTTTTTTTATGATAATGATGAGAGAAGGAGTTACACCAAAAAAGGTGCAACCCCTAAAGGCCTGGGTTGGCCCCTCCATCGTGAAAAGAAGAAGAAAGAATTTTATGGGTTGGGCGGGGGTCGAAGGTATCTGTGGATACGGGTCTTAAATAGCTGAAGGTTATAGGTCGCGGGAAAGATGGTGGCAGGGAGCGAGTTCCAGTCTCTGGAGGTCAAAGGGATAAAAGAGTTGGCGAAAGCGCTTGTTCGAATTTTATCCAATTTGACAGCGAAGGGGTGCTGAGCGTTAGAAAACCGCGTGTTTCGCGTAAAGAGGGCATTAGGGGGATAATTGATTTCAGCTCGACTGAACAGACACCGTGATAGTATCTGTAGTACAGGGAAAGGGCAGAAACGGTTCTTCGGTGAGCCAGGGAGTCGAGTGAGTTGGTTAGAGCCGGTTCTCCTATTAGTTTAATTGCTCGCTTCTGAATTGCATCCAGTGTGGCAAGAGAATGCTTGGAGGCACCCCTCCACAGATGAGAGCCATATTCGAGACAGGGACGAATTTGAGCCTTATACAGCATAAGGAGTTGACTGGGAGTATAACAGCGTCTAGACCTAAATAGGAGACCAAGCTTGCGCGCTGCAGCTTTAGCAGTGGTTGAGATATGGTCATTCCATGAAAGGTCAGACCCTAGAGTTACGCCTAGCATTGAAATTTTATCCCTGAATTCTAGTGAGTTTGAGTCGAATGATATATTTGGGAGGTTTCTATCGACGCGCCTAGAAATAAGGCAACACTGAGTTTTCCCTGCATTGAAGTTAACTAAGTTTTGGGATCCCCAGTTTTTAAGTTTGCATAAGTCTAAATTAATTGAAGAGGCAATGTCTGCACGGAACTTCTAACTTTTTCTTTTATTTATTCACACCTATGTCAATAAACCCTTACCCAACCGGAAATTTTCACTTAACAATAGCCTAAGAGAAATTGTCCTTTAAAATAATTCAAACATTCTTTCCATCTGTTCAATAAACATATATATAACCTGGCATTCAATAAGTTGAATTAGTTATTTTTCTTTATTTCCTGAAGATGGGTTGATAGCCCGAAATATATATATTGAAAAGAGAAAAAATTTTATATCTATTAATTTTTTAATTTTAATGTGAAACAAGTGACCAAAATCCTTAACTCATAGTAAATCAATATTAAATATAATATTTATTTACTCTTATCTTTATTAAAGATGTTTGACCTTGCACCATCCCCTCAATCTCTACTAATTATTATTTAATATGTTTCACCAAGAACCTACACAATTCTCCCTCAACAAAAAAAACATATAGGTATCTACTAAGATCTCAAATTGATCTTCTCTCTTTTTTTCTAGATTTTAAAATCAATAATGTGCCGATGGAACGCCTCCACGAGATGTTAAAAATCTGAAAAATTCCATCTATTTTCAAAATTGGTTAAATTTCTTAAATATTCACTTGTAAGAAAACTAATTAAAAAATAAAATTAACTATAAGCAGAGAGTCAGAAACATATATTTGATTTTAATCGAAATTTATTTAATCTATTATCTAATTTAATTTTTCAGAATCGGCACTGGACGCCAGTCTGGGTGGAATGTCTGTGGTTCCTCTAGCTGCTTTGCTGACTGGCCTCGTCTTAACATTAGGCATCGCAGTGTTAGCTGTGGCTGTATTGGCTGTACGAAGAAGAAGACTACACGCGCCAGGGGTCCTGGAAGACCAGGATGTGCCCATTTAGATGACGATGCCGTCAAACAGCAAAAGGTAAACACAACCGAGTTAATCTTTTCAACTGTTTACAATATTTTGAAATTTTAAAGAAAAAGTTTAATTTTTATGAAAAATTCTAAGATTTTAGTAGAAATATTATTAAATTGCGATATCAGAGGGATTCATCCCCCAGGAGTCGAACCGAGAACTAACATGCTTTCCGGGCATTCAGCTCACACCCTCGAGAGCTGACTGCCCGGAAAGCCTGTTAGTTCTCAGGTTCGACTCCTGGGGGATGAATCTCTGATATCGCAATTTAATATTTCTACTAAAATCTTAGAATTTGTCCTAAAAATTAAATTCTTTTTCTTTTTAAAATAGATTTGTTAATCTGAACCCGAGCTGAAAAACATTACAACTATTTTCAAAAAGAAGATGGTCAAATCTTTAGTTTTATATTACAATTTATTAATATAACTTTCTTATTTAATCTTACCTCAATAAAAGAGAAAGAAAAATTTCTTAATTTTTAAAAAAATTTATTTATTAATACATTTTTCGTGCCTATTCGAACCCTATCTTCAGTTACTACTACACTTTTGATTTTACATAATTCTTATAATTTTTATATACCTATATTTATATGTATGAAAATTTATACAAAAAATGTCAAATATCAAAGGGGACAATAAAAGAGTGTGTCTTCTGCTGGAAAAATACATTTTTTTAATTTATATATACCGAGACTATAGTTTCGAGAGCTTTGCCCTCTTCACCAGTCTATTAACTGAAGACGGCTTTGACTAGGCCAGAAACAAGTATTAATAAATAATAAATTTTTCAAAAATTAAGAAAATATTTCTTTCTGTTTTAATCATTAAATGTAAGATTGAAAAGAGAAATAAGGAAGTTTTTTTTGATAATTTGGACAATCAAGAATATTTTAAGTTTCAATGATATTACAATTCTGTAAATGTAGTAATATTATGTCCCCTGCTGTTGATATGACGGCATCCAACCCCCGAATTAAGTAAGACCCGAATATGATTTATACAGTATATTAAGTCATTTACTTGTCATGAAGAATTTTAAATAATATGAGAGCACTGAGAAGTGCTGAATCCAATTTCTAACTAATTAATTTATAAACTACGCGAGCACTCTAAAAACAACCTTTTTCGGGTAGAACTTAACGTTGTTTTTCCTTTATAGTCAAACATTGTAATCGTTCGGGAAAAGTGGTATTTTTTCGAAATATTTAAAAAAACTGTTTTTTTTTAACGATGAAGACGCTGGTGGCTTAGGTATAATAATTAGAAAATCTCATTATTCAACCGGAATAAAATTCCTTGTCTTCATTTGAACACCACATCTGGTTCAAAGGGTTTACATACCTCAAAACAGCAACTAATTATTATTTTTTTTTAATTAGAACCGACTACAAGTAACACATTGGATACAATTCAGAAGCGAATAATTAAATTAAAATGAGATTCGGCTTTGATTAGCTTACTAACATGGCTTACATGGACGTAGTTAGGGGGGAGGCATGGAGGCAGTGCACCCCCTACAAAACTCATTGCCCCCCCCCCCCTAGAAAAATCGAAAATCCATTATTACGAGGCATCACTTTTGTCTTTTTCATTAAATTATTTCATTAATTTCAAAATTTGTCAATTCTACTAAAAAGTTAGTTGATCTCTAATCGGATTACCGAAAATAAACCTTGTGGTGGCTAATAAGCTGGCCGGCTGCCCCTCCTAGAAAAACTGAATATACCAATAGCCAGTCGTAGGGCCGTTTCTGTCCTTTTCTGTGTTTGTTCTGACGATAAATAACCGCTAACGCCGCTATTGTAATAAATATTAATTGATTCTATATTCATACAAATGCGGCACACAAGAGCCTGGGCTCATCTCAGATCAGATTTCTAAGAAACTAAGTCCAACACCCGCCTCATTGTCAAATGCACAACGCGTTTGCTAACCGCTTTATCCTTATGACTTCTAGAGACTGGAACTCGCTTCCAGCCTCAATCTTTCCCGCGACCAACAACCTTCAATTATTCAAGACCAGCATCCACAGGTACCTTCGACTCCACCCCAAACCCTGTGATATTTTACTTTTCTTTTCTTATTCTAGTCCCTTAGTGGTTGGTTAGTTAGTTACCTTCTTGGTGTAACAATATAATAAAATAATTAATGCATTAATTTAATAAGCTCCCCCCTGTTTTTGCAGATGTTACAACCTCTTAGGATATGTAGTTAGGTTGGTAGATGATGACAAAGAGAGAAAATGTGTCAAATGATTTGTGAGAGATATCTCCTTGTGCTCGAAAAATCGAATTTCATCTTTTCGAAATCCACTTCTCTGATAATGATCTAAATATCTAATTGGTAAAATTTGAATGAAATTTCAAATTTGGGAAATATGCGGTAACATAACTAAGCTGGAACAATGTCTCTTAACCCTTGTTAATTATTATTCAGTCCCCCCTTGTGGCCCATATTTAATCTAACAATTTCTTAACCCAGTGGCTCTAATCTTTTAATTGCCACTGGTAGCACATTCAAAATTTCCAAACAAATTAAGATAGTTTGTCTTCTACTGAATTCGAGCTGTTATGGATAATTTTAATTAGGGTGAATACAACCCTTCTGGCAAAATTATCCATAAAAGTTCGGATTTAGTAGAATATAATCTTTCATGATTTGATTTTCTATTTGCTGGTCACTTTCTATATCTTTTTTCAGCTCCGTCCCTAAAAACCCAAAATCTTGCTAAAACAGTCATAAATATCAATATATTAGGTATATATTAGGTAAAGATACTTTCAAAATTAGGACAGAGGAAATATGCTTAGTGCTATTCTCATCTGATTAATAGCGCATCATTTAATTATAAACGATTTATTGCACTTAGTCCAAACAATATTATAAACTAGCTTCGGCGGGCGTCTCCGCTATCCAGGGGCTTCTCCCCCTGGACCCCCCACCCTCATACCACCTCCGCACCCAAACCTCATTCCACCTCTGCACCCACCCTGCACCCCACTACGCACCATTCTCACCCATTCCACCCCCACACCCACCCCTGCTTTGCAATAGTGCATTCCACCACCGAAACCACACTTCTTCTTCCCCTGGACCCCCACCCCCATACCACATTCACACCCAAACCTCATTCCACCTCTGCACCCACCCTACACCCCACTACGCACCCTTCTCACTCATTCCACCCCCACATCGACCCCTGCTTTGCAACACTGCCTTCCACCCCCTAAACCACACTTCCGCACCTAGTTTTTGCATTTATATCTCCCTAGAGGCCCACAGATTATGTATGCAAAATTTGTTTGAGTTTGCTCCAAGGGCAAGAATTTTAATTTTTTGATCCTCTCGCCCCCGTTTTGGGTGATTAATTTTTTCTTTTCTATCCTTCTAGTGGATTATGTATTCAAAATTTGGTTGAGTTTTGTCCAAGGCCAAGAATGATACGAATCCTTTTGTGTTTTATACAACAAAATCAAAAATCCCCCATATTTCAGTTCAGGGGTGAAATGTCAAAAAAATAAAAAAGCTTTCCCAAGATTTAGAATTAATAAACCTATGTACCAACATTGAATGCTAAAACTTAAAACCCGAGGAGATAGAGCACTTTAAAAATTTCAAAAATTTACCCCAAAATGACTATATCTCCCTTTCGGGGACAAATAGAGCAAAATAAATTGTTTGTATTTCAATTCTTCACCTTTCTAAACTAAACCCATATTGATTCTTTTCTAGTTTAAAAGATCTTGAAAAACTCTGAAAACACATTTGGGGCACTTTCCGCCCTTTAGGGTTCGAAAAATTCCTTCTTAGCACACCCAGAAATCGTTGAAAGAATATACACTCCAAATTTCATCTTTCTAGGTCAAGCGGTTTAGGCTGGGTACCTTGATTAATGAATGAATGTTGAAACATCACCATCTCCTTTTAAATGGTATATTAAGATAATATTTGTTAAAGTATGTTTTTTGCCTTTATAAATATAAATAGTTTTTTTGGGACTTTTATTCATTCCTCCCTTTTTTCTTTAATCATTTTTTTAAACTTTGTTTTATTAATTTATTATTCGCCAAAAATTAATGAATTGTTTCAAGGTGAAAAAATTTGATAAATGATCTCAATTTGTTGTTAGACATCACCTCGTCTCTAATCTTGTGTAAAAATATCAAAATTAGCTGCTAAATTATAATTAATTTAAATTTATATTAAGTTTTCTACTAAGTGTATTAGTATGCAAATATACTTGCATGAAACAAATTAATATTAAATAAAAAAATTAATAAAGATTTATTTTTTTATATTCTGACAGATTTTTTTTTCTTTAATATTAATAGCTCTCGAGAAAATTATAGCTCATTTAAAGAAAATATTGTTTGCTGTTTATGAGTTTTTTTTCTTTTCAAGACAAGAGAGACAGACATGCAATGCAATTATCAAAACTCCATCGATTCTTTTTCTCATAACTATTTCGATCATTAGAGAAATGATAATAATAATAATTAGAGAACTCATTATATCTGAATTGAGCGAATATTTATTTAATGCTTAGATTTTTTTATTGTTATAAAACAAAGAAAATCTCAATTTTACTTAGGGATTTGGTGTAGGTTTTAGGCGAGGGGTGATTCGCGATTGGAAGTAGGTGTACACCTCTTTGAAAGTATTTTGGAAGTACTTGGAAATATTTGGAAGTACTTGGAAATATTTGGAAGTTACTTGGAAATTTTGGAATTACTTGGAAATATTTGGACGTATTGCAAATATTTGGAAGTACTTCGAAATATTTGGAAGTACTTGAAAATATTTGGAATTACTTGGAAATATTTGGAAGTACTTGAAAATATTTGAAAGTACTTGGAAATATTTGGAAGTACAAGTGGAAGTGAGGTGTGCAGCATATTCAGGTGCGCGGTTCACCCTCGGTTTAGTTAGCTTAGTATTTAACTATTGAGTAAGGGAT
>JALMQS010000118.1:8919405-9061414 GCA_024734495.1 Forficula auricularia
GGGTGAGAAGTGAGGCGGAGTAGGGTGGGGGTGCAGGGGGTGGAGTCCAGGAAGCATAGCTGGGGTGGGGTCCAGGGGCTAGGCTGGGGTGTGGTGCGCAGGTTTGGAGGGCACGGGGTGAGTCCGGGGTGGATGGGGTGCGGGTTGTGATTTGGGGCGGGGGTTTGGGAGTGGGGGGTGGGGGAGGAGGGGGGTGGTCATGGTGTGGGGGGTGGGGTTTCTGGGTGGGTTTCTGTGGGTAGGGAGTGGGGGGTGAGGTGGGGGTCCAGGGGGCGTGCGTCCTGGCTAGTAAGAGGGCCGCCGAAGGCGGGCCTTGCAGCTAGTATATATAAATATATATTGTGACGATACAGCGTCTAATTTTATTTTTTTTGGTTTTGTAATCTCAATATCTGAATTAATCATAACAATGTATAATTAAAATTGTAAGTTACTTTTAAGATGAATGGAATTCATAATTGGCAAATTTATGGCCGTGTAGAGTAAGCAAAGGACCTCTAGCGGTGAGAAACTGATTAGCCTAAAATTAGCATTGATTGATGGCGCCCTCAATGTGTTAGTGAGTAATTAGAGCCACGTGCTGGGTCAAGTTGACTCGGTCAGCGGAAGCAATCGCTCTCTTGTATATTGACCTTCAAAGTGATAACACCTAAGTCGTATTAGCCCCAGTGAATTACATCTGTTAGCAAAAATCTTTGTGAATCCAACTAATCTCATTACATTTTGGATTTATGAATGTGACCGTGAACCTGTTACGTGTGATTCTGCAGAGGGAAAAGGATATTTGCCAGAAAATATCGGCAGATCGCGGACATCAGCTCACACCTGCGTTGTCGGCGGGTGTCCTTGGACACGAGTTCAATTACCTGTGGAAGCCAACAGCTAAGTAAAACATTGAAGTGCATTCAATTGAATTATCAAACTCCCTACGTACTTTTTTTCAATATACAATTGAGCATAATTAGCCACCAGTTCGAATTAATAACTAACGCGGGCTAAAATCAACGCATGGCGTCATATAGAACTCTTTGATGCTTCATTCAATTTCGTAAAACTTTTGAACTTAAACACTTAAAATATTTAAAATTAACAATTTAAAAAATAAAATTTTATAAAATTTGTATTGAATTATATTTAACTTTAAGTTTGAATAATTAATTAAGGCAAACACTTTCAATCATCCCGGTCACCTTAATGAGGAATTAATCCAATTAAATTAAAATCAAATACTAAATCAAAGTAATTTTATTGCAATAAAACATTCGAAAAAAAAACCCTTGAATTAAATGCAATAATTTTTAAATATTAAAATTAAATTATCTGGTAATTGAAAAATACTAAAAGAAAGATGGCGGACCCACGCTGTGTCATGTGATCAAAATATTAAAACCGCGGGAGGAAAGTAATTCTGGGAATTGTCACTGCACTATTAGAAAAAAAGTAAACAAAACAAGTTTAACTTATAGTAAATGTATAGTTCCCAAATGGGTCGGTAGTATCCGAAGCAGTTGACAACTCCATTTCAATAAAACCTACCTAGTGGTCAAGAGAATAATGACACAAATCACAGACAAAATTCCGATCCATTCTTCACAATAAATCATTAAATCAATTGAATATGCATTGAAGCGTATTCCAATACCAGTTATTCATAAAACGTTTAAATTAAATAATCGCAATGATTATTTAGCGGATGTGTTGTTGCAGCAAATTACCAAAATATAGTAATAACCTTTATTGAGAAAATTTAATTTAAATTAAAATTAATAATATTATAAGAAATACATGATTATGACCAAAGATTGAAATTGTTTGATTTAATTAATTAAGTTAAGATTTGAGTTAAAATTGGAAAGAGTTAAACACCTGATTGAAGTGTAATCAGGAAGTATATTTGACGTCAAATGAATCAGGGAAGCGAGTGACATCTGTCAAAACAAATAATTTTTGACAACTGTCAAAAAACATGTAAATAAACAAACCATGTCATCAACATTAATGAATGGTTAAATTAAATAAACCAAAACTAAATAATTACATATAGATTAAATTAACTGATAAAGACTGCTAATTGCATATAATTAGATAATAAAACTATTTATACCAAATTTAAAAAAAATTAAATAAAACTAAATATTATAACTCACCTGTCAAAATTTGACTGAAGGAATTAGGGCTTTTGAATATTAATTTTTATTAATACTGACTTCCCAATTAATTATTTTCTCAAGTGAACAATCAATTCCGTACAGTTTTGATTAATTTAATAGTGATAATTAATTTGAATAAATTATTTTATATTAAAATTTAAATTTCCAGTCAATTGGGTTGTACCAAGCGATAATTCATTGTTTACATTGAATTAATGTATTATTAAAACCAATTTTGAACAGATTGTTTACAATTAACATTTTTTATAATCAATTTTGATATTCCTCAAGTGAAGAATTAATTGTTCACCGTTGAAATATCGTGATAAATTATTTTTATTATTGTTATCATTAATATAATTACTTACCTTAAATTACCGACAAACTTATAATTGATAAATTTTGTTTACAAGGTAAACTTAGTAAAGTCACAATTTCAATTATTATAAATAAACAATATTTTTAATATAAACAAATTCCAGTTATTTGAATTGAATTAATTTACCTGGTTCTATTATCAATCCGGCTATAGACAATAAGATTTTTTTCTTCTTTTCAGCTTCCAATTCCAGGTAACTGATCACCCCAGTCCGTTTTACCCTTAATTAAAAGGAAAATTTTCTACCAGGTTGATTTTGGTTTATTTTTTAGTATCTGTTCCAAAAGGTACTTCCCTGTGCAGCATCTTTAGCCTCATCAATATTTACTTAATCAACAGAGGGCTAATCACAATAACATCCTTTAGACCGTCAAGGGCGCAACCCAGCGAAGCAGATAAGATACAATAACACCTTTAAATTCAGCATTGCGCCTTTTAATATAATTTATAGAGCGTCTAAGCATAGCAGATTCTCTCCCTAAGTACACCCTGCTCGTAAACCATTTTATTGTTGCAACCTACTCAATATTGTCTCATCTTCAATATTGAGGAGAAGTGCAAGGGTAGCTTGGTTAGAGCGCAAACTGGACGAAGTAAAATAAACAATAAATTATTTTACAAGTCCAGGTTTGTCACATTTGGTGTAGGATAGCTGGGATTAAGCCAGCAGGCAAGAAATTGCATAGTAGGCAAATGAAAACTAACAATTAACGAAATGGCAGGCAACAAAGGAAAGATGGAACAAATGATGACTGAATGGATGCAACAAACGGTGCAACAAATGAACAATATTTTAGATGAGAAGTTTCAACAATACAACAAGAAATGGGAGGAGATGTTTCAACAACACAACGATAAAATAAGCGAAATGAATTTTCAAGCCATGAACGAAATGGAAACTACGGTCGAACGTTTAGTTCCGTTAGAAGTCGATGAAAAAAGAACGGTAGTGCCAAACTATGCCGTTACCTCAACTATAGAAGATGAAATGGAAGAGGTAGAAAGGTTACCTACATTTGAATATGAAGTAGTAACAGCTAACATAGTGACAGAACCGCTGTCAGAAGTTAACAAAACAATAACAGTCACGCAGACATCTACTGCTACCTCGGTAATAGAAACATTAAAACAGAACCCAATAAGAACGCAGCATAGAATTGAAGGAATTAACATCGAATCAGACAAGGAAATGACGGAAACTATCAAAACAATGATCACCATAAAGGAAAGACGAAAGGCCAAAGAAGATAAAAGGGGTTTTAAATTCAAAATGAAAATTCAGAATGGACACTATTTAAACCGAAAGAAAGACAAAATGGTAAACAGGCGAGAATTACATACCACTCGGAAACGGACCCGATCCAATTCCAGTGATGTTGATATCGACCGAGACCCTCGAATCCCCAAAATCCGGGGAGCTAGCGGGGAAATGGGTAAAACAATATCGGGGGCCATATCGGGTAGCCGAGGTGTTACCAAACGCCTATCGACAAGAACATGAGAGTGGGAGACAAATAGGGACGTTCAATGTTAGGAGCTTAAAACCATATCATTCACCAATAACTGAATTAAATTAATAGTTGAATGTGGTCTTTAGATTAAAGGGGAGGCTCAGCCCCAACTTCACATTCCTTTGAGTATCATAATGAATAACACCTTATTAGAACGAGACGTGACAGACGATCGTCCCTATTGAATGACTAAATTTGACCTAAAAACGACAAACGGACAGGTTCTGTGAAAGTGTAACAAAGGTGAAGAAATTTGTAAATACGTTCGTACTAACACTAGATTAAGTACTTACCCTTAATTTAGCCTAAGTTCGTTCGTACTAAACCTTAGACCTAAGTTACTAACTACTAAAACTTGTAAATGCGTTATTATTACTAACCTTAGTTATAAGATAACATAGAATAAGCGCGTTCATACTAATCTAGGTACTAAGCAACTAATAACTCCATCTATTAGAAAAGGAAGCCCTTAATGTTACACCGGACCAGAACGACAGACAAAATGACCTTCGGACAAAAGTTCGAATTATTTGGGAAACAAAAGTAGAATCATTAGCAAACATTGCATTAATTGGGATTGGGGGGGAAAAGGTTTTGCCATGAAACAATTAATAATAATTGGGGGGGGGGGGGGTTTATTAAAAACCCAAAACACAGGTCTTAAAATTAATAACTTGAAAAGCTCAGTAGGATCCAAACACCTAATGATAAATTGTGTCACAGATCGCCAAGTCGTAACAGTACCACCTAGGAAATAGGCCATCATCTACAAATACCAAATAGATTATCTATGGTTTGGTGTCGCTAGTGAGAATCTCCGAATTGTCTTTAGTGTGAATTGTGGAGGCTGAAGATATGAAATGATCTGTTTAGTGCGCGGTACCCTGGTCCAGCATTAATGGGGAAGAGTGAAGCAGTAGGTGACATTCAGTGCCACTAGCTAGTAGCAGAGAAATGGAAACGAATTGAAAAGAGAAAAGGAATTAAATGTTGTGGTTTCTAAGGAAATACTGGGTTACGACCCTAAACTGAATGATCAATCCAAAAAGTTAGTAGTAACGATTCCGAGTTAGTGTAGGATTGGCCGAGATGACCAGCCTGAATAGTCATGACGTGGAAGAAGTCAAAGCTTTTCAAGCTAAGAAAACGTTGGTAGGTTTCACGTAAGGAATAGTAGTATATTGGTTAGATACAGAATTAAAACAACCTGACGGATCATGATTGGGAGTGACAGTGAGCGATGGGACCTGGAAATGGAAGATTGGGGATAAATTTAATAATGAATAATTGGGTCAGGAACTAAATAAAAGGGGATGGGGGTAATATCATTGCGGGTATAAAGGGAAAATCACCCTGGATATAAAATTTTGTTTCTTTATATGAAAAGGCGGAAAAGCCAATTTAGATTTAAGTAAACTGGTAACACCAAAAAGTGAACCAATAAAATCAGAGTCCAAATAACTTCAGTCAAGTTCAGAAATCCAATAGAAGTTTATTTGATTTCTGAAGGGGGAATGTGACGATACAGCGTCTAATTTTATTTTTTTTGGTTTTGTAATCTCAATATCTGAATTAATCATAACAATGTATAATTAAAATTGTAAGTTACTTTTAAGATGAATGGAATTCATAATTGGCAAATTTATGGCCGTGTAGAGTAAGCAAAGGACCTCTAGCGGTGAGAAACTGATTAGCCTAAAATTAGCATTGATTGATGGCGCCCTCAATGTGTTAGTGAGTAATTAGAGCCACGTGCTGGGTCAAGTTGACTCGGTCAGCGGAAGCAATCGCTCTCTTGTATATTGACCTTCAAAGTGATAACACCTAAGTCGTATTAGCCCCAGTGAATTACATCTGTTAGCAAAAATCTTTGTGAATCCAACTAATCTCATTACATTTTGGATTTATGAATGTGACCGTGAACCTGTTACGTGTGATTCTACAGAGGGAAAAGGATATTTGCCAGAAAATATCGGCAGATCGCGGACATCGGCTCACACCTGCGTTGTCGGCGGGTGTCCTTGGACACGAGTTCAATTACCTGTGGAAGCCAACAGCTAAGTAAAACATTGAAGTGCATTCAATTGAATTATCAAACTCCCTACGTACTTTTTTTCAATATACAATTGAGCATAATTAGCCACCAGTTCGAATTAATAACTAACGCGGGCTAAAATCAACGCATGGCGTCATATAGAACTCTTTGATGCTTCATTCAATTTCGTAAAACTTTTGAACTTAAACACTTAAAATATTTAAAATTAACAATTTAAAAAATAAAATTTTATAAAATTTGTATTGAATTATATTTAACTTTAAGTTTGAATAATTAATTAAGGCAAACACTTTCAATCATCCCGGTCACCTTAATGAGGAATTAATCCAATTAAATTAAAATCAAATACTAAATCAAAGTAATTTTATTGCAATAAAACATTCGAAAAAAAAACCCTTGAATTAAATGCAATAATTTTTAAATATTAAAATTAAATTATCTGGTAATTGAAAAATACTAAAAGAAAGATGGCGGACCCACGCTGTGTCATGTGATCAAAATATTAAAACCGCGGGAGGAAAGTAATTCTGGGAATTGTCACTGCACTATTAGAAAAAAAGTAAACAAAACAAGTTTAACTTATAGTAAATGTATAGTTCCCAAATGGGTCGGTAGTATCCGAAGCAGTTGACAACTCCATTTCAATAAAACCTACCTAGTGGTCAAGAGAATAATGACACAAATCACAGACAAAATTCCGATCCATTCTTCACAATAAATCATTAAATCAGTTGAATATGCATTGAAGCGTATTCCAATACCAGTTATTCATAAAACGTTTAAATTAAATAATCGCAATGATTATTTAGCGGATGTGTTGTTGCAGCAAATTACCAAAATATAGTAATAACCTTTATTGAGAAAATTTAATTTAAATTAAAATTAATAATATTATAAGAAATACATGATTATGACCAAAGATTGAAATTGTTTGATTTAATTAATTAAGTTAAGATTTGAGTTAAAATTGGAAAGAGTTAAACACCTGATTGAAGTGTAATCAGGAAGTATATTTGACGTCAAATGAATCAGGGAAGCGAGTGACATCTGTCAAAACAAATAATTTTTGACAACTGTCAAAAAACATGTAAATAAACAAACCATGTCATCAACATTAATGAATGGTTAAATCAAATAAACCAAAACTAAATAATTACATATAGATTAAATTAACTGATAAAGACTGCTAATTGCATATAATTAGATAATAAAACTATTTATACCAAATTTAAAAAAAAATTAAATAAAACTAAATATTATAACTCACCTGTCAAAATTTGACTGAAGGAATTAGGGCTTTTGAATATTAATTTTTATTAATACTGACTTCCCAATTAATTATTTTCTCAAGTGAATAATCAATTCCGTATAGTTTTGATTAATTTAATAGGGATAATTAATTTGAATAAATTATTTTCTATTAAAATTTAAATTTCCAGTCAATTGGGTTGTACCAAGCGATAATTCATTGTTTACATTGAATTAATGTATTATTAAAACCAATTTTGAACAGATTGTTTACAATTAACATTTTTTATAATCAATTTTGATATTCCTCAAGTGAAGAATTAATTGTTCACCGTTGAAATATCGTGATAAATTATTTTTATTATTGTTATCATTAATATAATTACTTACCTTAAATTACCGACAAACTTATAATTGATAAATTTTGTTTACAAGGTAAACTTAGTAAAGTCACAATTTCAATTATTATAAATAAACAATATTTTTAATATAAACAAATTCCAGTTATTTGAATTGAATTAATTTACCTGGTTCTATTATCAATCCGGCTATAGACAATAAGATTTTTTTCTTCTTTTCAGCTTCCAATTCCAGGTAACTGATCACCCCAGTCCGTTTTACCCTTAATTAAAAGGAAAATTTTCTACCAGGTTGATTTTGGTTTATTTTTTAGTATCTGTTCCAAAAGGTACTTCCCTGTGCAGCATCTTTAGCCTCATCAATATTTACTTAATCAACAGAGGGCTAATCACAATAACATCCTTTAGACCGTCAAGGGCGCAACCCAGCGAAGCAGATAAGATACAATAACACCTTTAAATTCAGCATTGCGCCTTTTAATATAATTTATAGAGCGTCTAAGCATAGCAGATTCTCTCCCTAAGTACACCCTGCTCGTAAACCATTTTATTGTTGCAACCTACTCAATATTGTCTCATCTTCAATATTGAGGAGAAGTGCAAGGGTAGCTTGGTTAGAGCGCAAACTGGACGAAGTAAAATAAACAATAAATTATTTTACAAGTCCAGATTTGTCACAATATATATATTCAATCGGGTTCTCGAAAACGGTTCTAACGATTTCGCCATGACTTATTAGTTGTGTCAAATTTTTAATCTGATTGAAATAAAGGAAGGAGGTGTAAATTAGTCATGCCGCAAAATAAATATTTTAATCGTTCATATCCAGTTATTTTCTCAAAAACGGCACCAACGATATTTTTTAAAACTGGTGTACTTATCAAGTGTCATGAGTTATTAGTCGTGTATAAATTTTAATCCAATTGGAGTAAAGGAATGGTGTGCTAAATTAGAGTGTTGTAAAATAAATATTTTAATCATTCATATATCGTCTTTGGTAAAACGCAGATCCTTGAAATTTGAAAGTTAAACTATTTAGAGGCAAGAAAGTTACCGATCATTGCTAGATGCTCCAGACACTATATATTATATATCAAATATAAAAATTTAATTCCCTCGTTTGAAATCAAATAAATAAAATAAACATCATAATACCGTTATCTAATAAAATATCTGTATTAGTCTAAAGATTAAGGCACGGTCTTTGAAACTAGTCTTAAAATATATATATATATTTATGTTAACCATAAGTCGCAATCTTTAACTTGTTTCATATAAATTAAGGTAGTAAGAGTAGCAGTAGCTTTATGAACGATCGATGGAGGCCCCTGCCATTTCTCGTTTATGCAACCAGACCAACACTCTATTCCTATATGAGCTTCTCTAACTAGATTGAACATTTATATAATATAACAAAACAATTATTATGTAATGTTCTTAAGGTCCATTTAAACAAACAACAGAAATTGACAATAAGTAAAAATAAAACGTACAGGTTATTAAAATTATGCGTGAACATACATAACAAAAAAGGTCAGATACCAATGAAACAAAAACGGAACTAATTGGGTACGAGACTGAACCCATGCAAAAAAAATCATCCAAATCGGTTCAAATGGTAAAGAGAAATAAATGAACAAACATAAAAAAAAACAGACACTCCGTTGAATTGATAACCTCCTCCTTTTTTTCGGTTATTAAGCCTGTAGAACTTGAAGTTTAAGCTTTTATGCGTGGTGGACATGTTTTGCAAATCATTTTCTGTTTTATTCTTGTATTATAATAGAGGTGACCAAGTGGGCCTATAATAGAGAACATAGAACAATACCTATTCGGTTGAGTTATGAAACCCTCAGCTATAATAAAACTTTATAAAAATAATATTCCTTGATATTTATTGGAAATTATTTTATCTGTCATTAAACGCTAGAATTCTAGAAATATTTATATACCTATTAAATGTTGAAACAATTTATTGATTTAATTGAAAAGTTTTTATTTTGCCGATAATAGCAGAGTTGTTGATTCATAGAGAGAAACAAAGAGGTTGTTCTCTGCTTGATACAAATAAACGTATTCATATATATATTATTTATTTGTTTGAGACTATAGTTTCTAAGGCTTGGCCCTCATCATCAGTCTTTTTAATTATAAATATTATTTATCGTCGGGTCAGTATCGTTTGGATATTGAAAATTTTTTCCTTCTTTCTCAGCTTGTGAGCCAGTCAGAATTAAATGAGGGGCAAGCCTTCGAAACTATAGTCTCAAACAAATAAATAATATATATACTTATATATATATTTATATATATATATATATATATATGTGTGTGTGTATCTTTATTTGCATCAAGAAGAGAACAACCTCCTCTTCCACTTTCATCTTCAAGTTGAAGACAATAGATGAAGGGGCAATATCTAACGAATTCCAAAATAATTCCACATAATTCCAAAGACGTGTACACCTAATTCCAATCGGGGTTCACCCCTCGTAGGTATCTACAGTAAAAAAATTTTGAAAATTTTTTATAAAACTTACCTAGTTATTTTATATTTTAAAATTTTAAAAAGATTCAAAAATTTTCTTTACTTTATTTAAGATAAAGATAAGAGTAAATAAATATTATATTTAAAATTGATTTACTATGAGTTAAGGATTCTTTATATTGGACAAACTGGACGATCTTTCAAAAAACGGCGTAAAGAACACGTAGCTTCCCACAAACAATTAATAAGAAATCAACCCACAAATCCAGAATCCACTTCCGCATTTGCTAATCATCTATATTCTTTAGATCACTCACCTTCACCTATTAATCCCACCCCTATTCATTTCGAAAGAAAAGGATTAAGATTGGATCTTCGTGAAATCCACGGAAATAAAATATGACTTGTCCAACGATGAAAATATTGTCAATAATCAACTTGATGTAAAACAAAACATAATAATTGACCTATTAATAACAAAGCCAAAAATTTATTCCCAGCTTAGAGGCACAAGTCAATGAACTTTTTTTTTTTTTTTTTTTATGATAATGATGAGAGAAGGAGTTACACCAAAAAAGGTGCAACCCCTAAAGGCCTGGGTTGGCCCTTCCATCGTGAAAGAAGAAGAAAGAATTTTATGGGTTGGGCGGGGGTCGAAGGTATCTGTGGATACGGGTCTTAAATAGCTGAAGGTTATAGGTCGCTGGAAAGATGGTGGCAGGGAGCGAGTTCCAGTCTCTGGAGGTCAAAGGGATAAAAGAGTTGGCGAAAGCGCTTGTTCGAATTTTATCCAATTTGACAGCGAAGGGGTGCTGAGCGTTAGAAAACCGCGTGTTTCGCGTAAAGAGGGCATTAGGGGGGATAATTGATTTCAGCTCGACTGAACAGACACCGTGATAGTATCTGTAGTACAGGGAAAGGGCAGAAACGGTTCTTCGGTGAGCCAGGGAGTCGAGTGAGTTGGTTAGAGCCGGTTCTCCTATTAGTTTAATTGCTCGCTTCTGAATTGCATCCAGTGTGGCAAGAGAATGCTTGGAGGCACCCCTCCACAGATGAGAGCCATATTCGAGACAGGGACGAATTTGAGCCTTATACAGCATAAGGAGTTGACTGGGAGTATAACAGCGTCTAGACCTAAATAGGAGACCAAGCTTGCGCGCTGCAGCTTTAGCTGTGGTTGAGATATGGTCATTCCATGAAAGGTCAGACCCTAGAGTTACGCCTAGCATTGAAATTTTATCCCTGAATTCTAGTGAGTTTGAGTCGAATGATATATTTGGGAGGTTTCTATCGACGCGCCTAGAAATAAGGCAACACTGAGTTTTCCCTGCATTGAAGTTAACTAAGTTTTGGGATCCCCAGTTTTTAAGTTTGCATAAGTCTAAATTAATTGAAGAGGCAATGTCTGCACGGAACTTCTAACTTTTCTTTTATTTATTCACACCTATGTCAATAAACCCTTACCCAACCGGAAATTTTCACTTAACAATAGCCTAAGAGAAATTGTCCTTTAAAATAATTCAAACATTCTTTCCATCTGTTCAATAAACATATATATAACCTGGCATTCAATAAGTTGAATTAGTTATTTTTCTTTATTTCCTGAAGATGGGTTGATAGCCCGAAATATATATATTGAAAAAGAAAAAAATTTTATATCTATTAATTTTTTAATTTTAATGTGAAACAAGTGACCAAAATCCTTAACTCATAGTAAATCAATATTAAATATAATATTTATTTACTCTTATCTTTATTAAAGATGTTTGACCTTGCACCATCCCCTCAATCTCTACTAATTATTATTTAATATGTTTCACCAAGAACCTACACAATTCTCCCTCAACAAAAAAAAACATATAGGTATCTACTAAGATCTCAAATTGATCTTCTTTCTTTTTTCTAGATTTTAAAATCAATAATGTGCCGATGGAACGCCTCCACGAGATGTTAAAAATCTGAAAAATTCCATCTATTTTCAAAATTGGTTAAATTTCTTAAATATTCACTTGTAAGAAAACTAATTAAAAAATAAAATTAACTATAAGCAGAGAGTCAGAAACATATATTTGATTTTAATCGAAATTTATTTAATCTATTATCTAATTTAATTTTTCAGAATCGGCACTGGACGCCAGTCTGGGTGGAATGTCTGTGGTTCCTCTAGCTGCTTTGCTGACTGGCCTCGTCTTAACATTAGGCATCGCAGTGTTAGCTGTGGCTGTATTGGCTGTACGAAGAAGAAGACTACACGCGCCAGGGGGTCCTGGAAGACCAGGATGTGCCCATTTAGATGACGATGCCGTCAAACAGCAAAAGGTAAACACAACCGAGTTAATCTTTTCAACTGTTTACAATATTTTGAAATTTTAAAAGAAAAAGAATTTAATTTTTATGAAAAATTCTAAGATTTTAGTAGAAATATTATTAAATTGCGATATCAGAGGGGATTCATCCCCCAGGAGTCGAACCTGAGAACTAACATGCTTTCCGGGCATTCAGCTCACACCCTCGAGAGCTGACTGCCCGGAAAGCCTGTTGAATTCTCAGGTTCGATTCCTGGGATGAATCCTCTGATATCGCAATTTAATATTTCTACTAAAATCTTAGAATTTGTCCTAAAAATTAAATTCTTTTTCTTTTAAAATAGATTTGTTAATCTGAACCCGAGCTGAAAAACATTACAACTATTTTCAAAAAGAAGATGGTCAAATCTTTAGTTTTATATTACAATTTATTAATATAACTTTCTTATTTAATCTTACCTCAATAAAAGAGAAAGAAAAATTTCTTAATTTTTAAAAAAATTTATTTATTAATACATTTTTCGTGCCTATTCGAACCCTATCTTCAGTTACTACTACACTTTTGATTTTACATAATTCTTATAATTTTTATATACCTATATTTATATGTATGAAAATTTATACAAAAAATGTCAAATATCAAAGGGGACAATAAAAGAGTGTGTCTTCTGCTGGAAAAATACATTTTTTTAATTTATATATACCGAGACTATAGTTTCGAGGGCTTTGCCCTCTTCACCAGTCTATTAACTGAAGACGGCTTTGACTAGGCCAGAAACAAGTATTAATAAATAATAAATTTTTCAAAAATTAAGAAAATATTTCTTTCTGTTTTAATCATTAAATGTAAGATTGAAAAGAGAAATAAGGAAGTTTTTTTTGATAATTTGGACAATCAAGAATATTTTAAGTTTCAATGATATTACAATTCTGTAAATGTAGTAATATTATGTCCCCTGCTGTTGATATGACGGCATCCAACCCCCGAATTAAGTAAGACCCGAATATGATTTATACAGTATATTAAGTCATTTACTTGTCATGAAGAATTTTAAATAATATGAGAGCACTGAGAAGTGCTGAATCCAATTTCTAACTAATTAATTTATAAACTACGCGAGCACTCTAAAAACAACCTTTTTCGGGTAGAACTTAACGTTGTTTTTCCTTTATAGTCAAACATTGTAATCGTTCGGGAAAAGTGGTATTTTTTCGAAATATTTAAAAAAACTGTTTTTTTTTAACGATGAAGACGCTGGTGGCTTAGGTATAATAATTAGAAAATCTCATTATTCAACCGGAATAAAATTCCTTGTCTTCATTTGAACACCACATCTGGTTCAAAGGGTTTACATACCTCAAAACAGCAACTAATTATTATTTTTTTTTAATTAGAACCGACTACAAGTAACACATTGGATACAATTCAGAAGCGAATAATTAAATTAAAATGAGATTCGGCTTTGATTAGCTTACTAACATGGCTTACATGGACGTAGTTAGGGGGGGGCATGGAGGCAGTGCACCCCCTACAAAACTCATTGCCCCCCCCCCCCTAGAAAAATCGAAAATCCATTATTACGAGGCATCACTTTTGTCTTTTTCATTAAATTATTTCATTAATTTCAAAATTTGTCAATTGTACTAAAAAGTTAGTTGATCTCTAATCGGATTACCGAAAATAAACCTTGTGGTGGCTAATAAGCTGGCCGGCTGCCCCTCCTAGAAAAACTGAATATACCAATAGCCAGTCGTAGGGCCGTTTCTGTCCTTTTCTGTGTTTGTTCTGACGATAAATAACCGCTAACGCCGCTATTGTAATAAATATTAATTGATTCTATATTCATACAAATGCGGCACACAAGAGCCTGGGCTCATCTCAGATCAGATTTCTAAGAAACTAAGTCCAACACCCGCCTCATTGTCAAATGCACAACGCGTTTGCTAACCGCTTTATCCTTATGACTTCTAGAGACTGGAACTCGCTTCCAGCCTCAATCTTTCCCGCGACCAACAACCTTCAATTATTCAAGACCAGCATCCACAGGTACCTTCGACTCCACCCCAAACCCTGTGATATTTTACTTTTCTTTTCTTATTCTAGTCCCTTAGTGGTTGGTTAGTTAGTTACCTTCTTGGTGTAACAATATAATAAAATAATTAATGCATTAATTTAATAAGCTCCCCCTGTTTTTGCAGATGTTACAACCTCTTAGGATATGTAGTTAGGTTGGTAGATGATGACAAAGAGAGAAAATGTGTCAAATGATTTGTGAGAGATATCTCCTTGTGCTCGAAAAATCGAATTTCATCTTTTCGAAATCCACTTCTCTGATAATGATCTAAATATCTAATTGGTAAAATTTGAATGAAATTTCAAATTTGGGAAATATGCGGTAACATAACTAAGCTGGAACAATGTCTCTTAACCCTTGTTAATTATTATTCAGTCCCCCCTTGTGGCCCATATTTAATCTAACAATTTCTTAACCCAGTGGCTCTAATCTTTTAATTGCCACTGGTAGCACATTCAAAATTTCCAAACAAATTAAGATAGTTTGTCTTCTACTGAATTCGAGCTGTTATGGATAATTTTAATTAGGGTGAATACAACCCTTCTGGCAAAATTATCCATAAAAGTTCGGATTTAGTAGAATATAATCTTTCATGATTTGATTTTCTATTTGCTGGTCACTTTCTATATCTTTTTTCAGCTCCGTCCCTAAAAACCCAAAATCTTGCTAAAACAGTCATAAATATCAATATATTAGGTATATATTAGGTAAAGATACTTTCAAAATTAGGACAGAGGAAATATGCTTAGTGCTATTCTCATCTGATTAATAGCGCATCATTTAATTATAAACGATTTATTGCACTTAGTCCAAACAATATTATAAACTAGCTTCGGCGGGCGTCTCCGCTATCCAGGGGGCTTCTCCCCCTGGACCCCCCACCCTCATACCACCTCCGCACCCAAACCTCATTCCACCTCTGCACCCACCCTGCACCCCACTACGCACCATTCTCACCCATTCCACCCCCACACCCACCCCTGCTTTGCAATAGTGCATTCCACCACCGAAACCACACTTCTTCTTCCCCTGGACCCCCACCCCCATACCACATTCACACCCAAACCTCATTCCACCTCTGCACCCACCCTACACCCCACTACGCACCCTTCTCACTCATTCCACCCCCACATCGACCCCTGCTTTGCAACACTGCCTTCCACCCCTAAACCACACTTCCGCACCTAGTTTTTGCATTTATATCTCCCTAGAGGCCCACAGATTATGTATGCAAAATTTGTTTAAGTTTGCTCCAAGGGCAAGAATTTTAATTTTTTGATCCTCTCGCCCCCGTTTTGGGTGATTAATTTTTTCTTTTCTATCCTTCTAGTGGATTATGTATTCAAAATTTGGTTGAGTTTTGTCCAAGGCCAAGAATGATACGAATCCTTTTGTGTTTTATACAACAAAATCAAAAATCCCCCATATTTCAGTTCAGGGGTGAAATGTCAAAAAAATAAAAAAGCTTTCCCAAGATTTAGAATTAATAAACCTATGTACCAACATTGAATGCTAAAACTTAAAACCCGAGGAGATAGAGCACTTTAAAAATTTCAAAAATTTACCCCAAAATGACTATATCTCCCTTTCGGGGACAAATAGAGCAAAATAAATTGTTTGTATTTCAATTCTTCACCTTTCTAAACTAAACCCATATTGATTCTTTTCTAGTTTAAAAGATCTTGAAAAACTCTGAAAACACATTTGGGGCACTTTCCGCCCTTTAGGGTTCGAAAAATTCCTTTTTAGCACACCCAGAAATCGTTGAAAGAATATACACTCCAAATTTCATCTTTCTAGGTCAAGCGGTTTAGGCTGGGTACCTTGATTAATGAATGAATGTTGAAACATCACCATCTCCTTTTAAATGGTATATTAAGATAATATTTGTTAAAGTATGTTTTTTGCCTTTATAAATATAAATAGTTTTTTTGGGACTTTTATTCATTCCTCCCTTTTTTCTTTAATCATTTTTTTAAACTTTGTTTTATTAATTTATTATTCGCCAAAAATTAATGAATTGTTTCAAGGTGAAAAAATTTGATAAATGATCTCAATTTGTTGTTAGACATCACCTCGTCTCTAATCTTGTGTAAAAATATCAAAATTAGCTGCTAAATTATAATTAATTTAAATTTATATTAAGTTTTCTACTAAGTGTATTAGTATGCAAATATACTTGCATGAAACAAATTAATATTAAATAAAAAAATTAATAAAGATTTATTTTTTTATATTCTGACAGATTTTTTTTCTTTAATATTAATAGCTCTCGAGAAAATTATAGCTCATTTAAAGAAAATATTGTTTGCTGTTTATGAGTTTTTTTTTCTTTTCAAGACAAGAGAGACAGACATGCAATGCAATTATCAAAACTCCATCGATTCTTTTTCTCATAACTATTTCGTCATTAGAGAAATGATAATAATAATAATTAGAGAACTCATTATATCTGAATTGAGCGAATATTTATTTAATGCTTAGATTTTTTTATTGTTATAAAACAAAGAAAATCTCAATTTTACTTAGGGATTTGGTGTAGGTTTTAGGCGAGGGGTGATTCGCGATTGGAAGTAGGTGTACACCTCTTTGAAAGTATTTTGGAAGTACTTGGAAATATTTGGAAGTACTTGGAAATATTTGGAAGTACTTGGAAATTTTGGAATTACTTGGAAATATTTGGAAGTACTTGCAAATATTTGGAAGTACTTGGAAATATTTGGAATTACTTGGAAATATTTGGAATTACTTGGAAATATTTGGAAGTACTTGGAAATATTTGAAAGTACTTGGAAATATTTGGAAGTACAAGTGGAAGTAGGTGTACAGCATATTAGGTCGCGGTTCACCCCTCGGTTTTAGGTGAAACATGATATTAACTAATAAAGTAAAGGGAGCGTAGTTTCACAATGAATGAAATAAAACTCATAGAGATTTATACAATCTCAGTATATTTCGGATTATTAGTCCATCATCAGGAGTTTACAGATTAAAAACAGTTTTTAATATGTAAACTCCTGATGATGGACTAATAATCCGAAATGTCTGAGTTTGTATAAACCTCTTTGAGTTTATTTTATTCATGTGAAATACACTCCTTTACTTTATTAATTAAATATAATCCCATTCATTTTTTTTATTTATAAAAAATTATAAAAGAGAAACAAAAATCTTTTCAAATATATACAAAATTAGATAAAAAATTTAATATTGTCCCGAAATTTTATGTCCAAGCAGATTCTGATCAAAATTAAATTTGTCAATGATCATTTATATAATTGAAAATTTTTTATTTTCCCTAGGATAGCAGAGTTTTTGAATCATAAAAAGAAACAAAGAGGTGGCTAGGGGTTAGCGTACCAACAAGGTTTTTTTCCTAAAGCCATTTCCTTGTAAAACAAAAATAATGTTAAACACCTATCCCTTAATCTATTTTTTTTTTTTATTATTATTTATTTAATGTCACCGGGAACAAAGCCCATTTAGAAAGCACATAAGTAGAGTGTTAGTAGGGTTAGTGAGGGAGCCGAGTTTTCGTCCGGTAAGAAATTTTTATTTGCCAGCTAGGATCGAACCCCGGACCTCCACTCCAACATCGTCATAATCGATCGATGCCGAAGCGAGGCCAGTGCGTTAGCTGACTGAGCTACCCGACTCCCCGTACATTAATCTAAGAAGGGGGAAAACCGAAAATGTATGTAAATAAGTAAATAAATTAATTAATTAATAAGAGGCATTCGGCTAAAATCTGATCCCTGGCTAGAGACAAATATAAAAATTTGGCTTATGGCTGGAAAGGCCGAAAACCCAAAAAACAAAGAGGTTGTCCTCTGCTTGATGCAAATATCAAATGTATATATTATATATGTATATTTATTTGCATCAAGCAGAGAACAACCTCTTTGTTTCCTTTATGATCATTTATATCGTCATCCAAAACGCTACATTAAATGATTTCATTACTTTAAAATATGTTTTACCTTTTACAAACATATTATGATCATATGATGGTGTGTAACAAAAACTATAAAATGCGCAAAGCAAAAATATTTTAAACTAATTTTAATAATAAAACTTAAGCAAGATGCGAGGTAGGTTTCACAAAAAAAAGAAATAAAACAAAATTGAGTTTTGAATTCGATATATTTCGGTATGTATATATGTCGATATATTTTATGGGCTCACCCCGAAATATATCGAATTCAAAACTCAATTTTGTTTTCTTTCTTTTTGTGAAACCTACCTCGCATCTTGATTAAGTTTTATTATTATATTAAAATGTTTCATCTAGAACCAACACCTAACGTCCTTAAAAGTTATAACCTTTCTTCAATTGTACCATCATTTTTTCACGTTGAATTATAGAATCATTAATTACCTGGCTGTATGGGCATAGTTCTCTAAAGCCAAAAAAAAAAGAAAAAAAAGTTATAAACGTATTTTATTTAAATTATTATTTTGTTGCAACGAAATTTTCTCTGGAGTGAGATGGACTGGTAGAAATTTTAATTGAAGGTAATGGAAGGCAGCCCAGAGGTAGTGAGGAAAGAAAAAAATAACACATATCAAATAAGGTGTAATTTATTGGAATCCTTCCTCCTATCCTTTCAAACCGACGTTTCGGAGGATTCTTTGAAACCCTGAAGAAGAAGGGAAAAATCCTCCGAAACGTCGGTTTAATATGGATTTTCCTAGGATTTACAAAGGAAAATACAAATCCAGCATTGTCAAATTATTCGGTTTATTACCAAGCCCCTGTGGTGGCGTTTTTTTTTAGATTGATCTTATGAAGTACAATACCTCTGACGTTTGGGGTTTTCAATTTTCAATGGGGGGTGTTGTTTTTTTTAAGTGTGACCAGATTGGGAGTTTATAGAGTTATGGCATCCGGGTGAGCTTCTAACTCCAATTATGCTCTTTTGGGGGGGGTTCGGGCGTTAGCCCAAACCATTTCTTATGAGGTAAGTTTGGCTTTGATTTTATTATTTTTTGTGGGATTAACGAGAACTTTTAAATTGGGGAGCTTTCTTGAGTTTCAACAATACGTGTGGTTTGTGGGGGTGGGGGCCCCTTTGGCCATTTGTTGGAGACAGATTATTATTTAAATACTTCTGCATCGATTGGTGGCAAACTAAATTTATGAACAATATAGGTCCGGAGATATTAGATTCCAAATACATATATAGTTTTTCAGAGTCTATTAATTAATTCAACCTTATTATAAGTGATTCGATTTATTATATAAAAGAGAGATTTTTTTAGAAATCACTAATAAATAAATAATTAGCTAAACTCACCGAGATGCTCTGAATCTGGACTGTATCAGCCTTTGGACTTGAGTGCGTGTGTTGTTTCTTCGGCATTCGAGCGTCAACTGAAAAGAAATAAATGAATAAATTCCCGTTAGTTTCTTCCTTCTTATCATTATCACCTGGAGAGAATCGAAAAGATTAATAGGAAAAATTTAATTATAATTTTCATGAATCCCTTGTTACTTTCTATTAAAGACAGGCTTTTCAAAAAATATTATACTTTTTAACCGACTTCAAAAAAATGAGGAGGTTCTCTATTCGACTGATTTTTTTTTTTTTTTTTTTTTTTTTGTGCTTATGTTACCTCATTTCTCCGCCAATTGTGGACCGATTTTGAAATTTTTTTGCATTGGGTCCAGTCTACCTTCCGATTGGTCCTATTTTTTTTTATAGGTATTAGACCTTTTTTGTTAGGTTTGTTCAGGACTAACTTCTTTGTTTATGAACCGATTTCGATGATTCTTTTTTTATTGGAAAGGAGGTATCTTAGGAATGTTGCAATATTAATTTGGTCAAGTTCTGATGATAGGATCACTATTAATAACATCACTAAAAAAGAGAAAAATAAAAATTTTTAAGAAAAAAATAAAACCGACTTCAAAAAAATTAAATGCAGCAAATAAAATACACTAAAAGGTATAAAATAATTATTATCTTATTTAGTTACAACTAAACTACGAAATATTAACATAAAATTACTTTTTTAAGTCGGTGCCAAACATATACCTTTTATGAATCGCACTCGACGGATCTTACTTAGTACGTTTGGTGGGTACGCTCGCTTATAGGTATAGTTTGTTTGGTACCGACTTCATAAAGTAATTTCATGTTAATATTTCGTAGTTTAGTTGTAACTAAATAAGATAATAATTATTTATACCCTTTATTGTATTTTATTTGTTGCATTTAATTTTTTTGAAGTCGGTTTTATTTTTTCTTAAAATATTTTTTTTTAATTATAGTTATTATTTTCAATTAAATTGAAAAATAAAATTTTTATCCCTTGAAGGTAGTTGTTTCGCCAAATGGATTTTCTTAGGATTTTTTGAAATTTAGACCGATTATTATTTAAATACTTCAGCATCGATTGGTGGCAAAATAAAATTTATGAACAATATAGTTCCGGAGATATTAAATTCCAAAGATAGAGTTTTTCAGACTCTTATACATTGCACTATACAGGATACCGGAAAGTTTACATACATATTTAATTATAATTAAGAAACTCTTACCATTGTTATAAAAAACTAAACTAACGTTAAACAATAACTAATACATTTTTTAAGAAAATTTTAATTCATAGTTACAACACAGTTTCTGAGATAATAATGAATAAATAATGAAAAATTTACACTAAAAACAAGCTGGCAACAAAGCATTTATTTAACCTAAAAAGTGGGTTAACTTTAGTAATTTTTTGACGTTTTTTCGCTTCAGCCATTGTCGCAACAGCTTTCAATCGCTTATTAAGAACTTTTTGTTTAATAAATCTTCCTTTATAATGTACTTTATCTGAAATTTTTATGATAAAATATATACAAGCTCGGACAGTGTTGCCAGATTTATCAAACGAGCACGGGATTGGTTAGTAGTGGTACATAAACAGCAAAAAGTTTTGGGCTTATGAATCCTTATTGTCTGTTCTATATATTCTATCTAGCATTAGCTTTATGCTAGTATTGTCGCGAAACAACTACATTAACGAAGAATTTGTACATCTGCTAGGACTTGATTTTTTTATGTCCTCTCCAAATGAGAGCTACTTAGTAAAACGAAAAAAAAACATCCCCATTTATAATTTAATTAATATTTTTTTTAATTTTCAAATGGATTTAAAAAAGAATTTCTGGAAAAAAAAAACTGAAAAACCACAAAAATCCTTCAATTTTAATTAAATAATATTTTACTAAAATCCTACACTGCATTCGCTTAGTTTAATCTATAGTTCTTAAATAGAAAGTCAGCTTCTACGTTCTCTGATAAAAAATTATAGAAGTTATCTTGAATATTATTAATTTATAGAAGTCAAGATGGGTCGGGTCTCACACAGACAAGAGAATATAAATAAAAGGTCAACTTTTCACCCTCCAAATCTAATTAAAGATTAATTTTTAAGAATCGTTTATTTTAAATTAAAAAGGTTAATATTAAATAATTGAAAAGGCGTGTCTTAATTTAGTTATTTTATTCATCTTTAAAAAGTAGACTCGAAAAAGTTACCAAACTGAGAAATGTTTGCCGAAATTACATGCACATTAAAGATAATATTTCGATATTTTAAATATTTATTTTGACTCCTAGAAGCCCAGAATTCAATGGGGAATTTTCGTGATCATTTTTTTTTATAAATATATATTATTCCCAAAAACTCGATTTCAATTATAGTATAGTCTGTACAATCAAATGTATCTATATGGGGTCGGCGTAAACATTGCTCTCTTTTTATTTAAAAACAATTCGTTTTCTTTTGCAAAAGTCTATTTCAACTTACATTCATAAATAAACTGTGATAATCTAATAAATCTCTAAATTTCCCCATAGCACTTGAAAAGGACTCCATATATTAGGGTCTAAACATCTGCATTCTGATCAAATTTTTTTTTTATTTGGGGTCCTAATTATAGTGACAATTTTTTGTATAATATATATTGAATTTTTATGTTTTTTGTTTCTTTTTGTTGTTTTTCTTTTGTGTGTACACCATGAGTAGAGAGAGACCTGATTCCTATGCAATTGCATATTTTGTTTGCAGCCACATTCGACCCAGGGGATCAATTATCTATCCGAATCATGCATCTAGGATACGGTGGGTTAAATTTTATAGTGCATATTTGAGTAATATTGCATAAAATTGCATATTTGAAGAATTTTTTGTCAAATATTGCCTATTTTGCGCCAAATACAGACTTTTTAAAAGTAAATTTTGGGAGAAAGAATTTAAAAAATGAAGAAATATATAAGTAAAGTTCCTTTAAATTTGCCCCCATTACATTTGAAGATGTGGAGCTTTCCTTTTTGTCATATAAATCAATTTTAAGTGACCGTAGACATAATAACCTGAAGATAATTTAGAAAAATACTTGTAAACATAAATTATTCACAATTACAATCAAATTTTAATTATTTTTGAGATCCTTTGTTAATTATTGCTTTATTATTATTATTATTATTATTATTATTATTATTTTTAATGGTCTTCGGTAACTATAGCCCTTTTTGGCCATTGTGAATGTGTGTGAAAGTGTATGTAGATTAGTATAGTGATCAGATTATAGCTGGGCAAATATTTGCATTATTTTATTAGTTTATTATTTGTACGTCAATAAGAAAAGCTTGTTAATATACAAAAATAAAAGCAATATAATACAATCATGTCTGTTCAATAAAACTACATCACCTCCCCTCCTCCCCCATATTTTTGTCAATCTCATTTTTGAAACAGTATTATATTTATTATCTTGATTTTATTCAAGAGCACCTATTATTTCTTTGAGTTTAAAAATTTTATTAATAATATTATATATAATGAATTTACTCAATAAAAGTACATATTTGACACTTGGTCTATAGCTTACTTTATAATTTTATTTCTTTCATAGCACTCCTTCAAATATATAGACTTTTTGTCTTTAATTTTAATTTTTTAGTCCATAAAAAATTTATTTAGCCAATTTTACTGCATATATTTGCATATTTGAACGTATTCTGCATATTACTTGCAGCCTTTTTAATTGCATATTTTGGCAGTTTTTACTGCATAAAAATCCGGTCTCTAACCATGAGGGTCTATATTAGATCTAAGTATATTACATTAATAAATAAATGTCAATCCTAGTTCATTTAAACAAAAAATTTTCTTTCGATAAACAACTCATTCAAATTATCAATATAATGAGCATTTTGAGTTTAGTTATAAATCCTTATTTTTTGATTTTATTGACCTTATTTACGAATTTTTCCATGCTATACGTTGGTGCTCAATCAGATAGATGTAGTTAATTATAATTATCTAACCTTGATTAAATAAAATAAAGTTAGCAAAAGTGCACATTTTAGAATGAAGTTCCCGGTTTGAAGAAGGCTCCCTTACTGATATCCCATCATCAAATGATTAAATATAATTACATATTCATTTATATAAGGCGTTAGGAATCAAAACCGATAAATCAATTAATGAAAATATGCGAAAGTATTCGCAGACGATGTGCTTATTCTGTTTAAGATGGAAGCCAAAACTTGAATCGCGTTCTCTATTGTCGCTAACAATTCAAATCTATCACATTGTTTGAGTTTTTTTAAATTCAAATTTATCCTCATAACACTACTCAAAAAAGCATGTTTTTAAAGGCTTAGATCGGTTTTATAAATTATTTGTGAGTTCTCATTTCATGTTTGTCACTTTATTTAATTTGACTCTGATTTTTAAAACAGAGTTTCTCAAATTTACTTCACTCGCGACCACTTTTTCCCTTAAAAACTTTTACGCCCTACTCCACCAACCCTGCACCACCACCCCCGCACCCCACACACCCCGGACCTCATCCCCTGCCTTTCACCCCTGCGCACCACACCCCTGCCTAGCCCCCTTGACCCCCCCGTACCACCCCCGCCAAGCCCCTGTGGACTCCACACGGCACCACCCCCTGCATCCCCTAATCCGCCTCACTCCCTCACCTCACCACCATTCCACCCCCCCCCATACCCTAACCCACCCCACCCCATTCCACCTACCCCCTCACCCAACTCCTCACCCTGAAACCCACCCTCTGCACCCAGTTTTTGCATTTCTATCCTTCTAGTGATCTACAGATTATGTATACAAAATTTGGTTAAGTTTGGTCCAAGAGAAAGAATTTTCATTTTTTTGACCCAATTTTTTCACCCTTATTTTGGGTGGTTAGTTTTTGCATTTCTATCTCTAGAGGCCCACAGATTATGTATACAAAATTTGGTTGAGTTTGATCCAAGGGCAAGAATTTTCATTTTTTGACTCCCCCCATTTTGGGTGATTAGTTTTTACATTTCTAGCTTTCTAGCGGCCTAAAGATTATGTATACAAAATTTGGTTGAGTTTGCTCCAAGGGCAAGAATTTACATTTTTTCACCCTCTCCCCTTTTTTGGGGAAATTTTTTAACAAAAGTTGTCAGAAATCACATGCCCTACAACTATGCTCATAATAAAATTTGCCTTAGAGTTAATAGTTTAGGAGTTATTTGATCATTTTCATGCGTGCGCCCTACCAAACCCCCTTTTGGGGTCACAATACCAAAACGTTATATAGCTATAAACGTAATAAACGGAAGACATCTGACCCAATTATGAGATTTCATAATAATTCCTACAGCCGTTTTTACGTGGATCGTGAGCAACTTTTCGCGGAAACCACGGAAACATACAGACAGACAGACAGGAATTTTGTTCACGGTGTTTTCGTTCATAACTTTGCTTGAAACGTGTGCAACCAAAATTTGGGGTTATTTGGAGCAATGTACAGACAAAACTTTAATTATATATATAGATAATCATTATTAGGGACATTCCTATCTGAGATGATGAACACATGATTTCTTTATCTTGGTGAGTTTATTGATGGCCTTGAAGAATAAATTTATTTCCCTACCGCTTCTATTTCAGATCTCGAAGTAAAATAGTTTTCCTTCCAACAGTTATTGCGTGTTTCTCTAAAGATCTATAATACATTTTATTTAATTCCATTGAATTTAATATTTAAATTAAATGATCATGATAGACTGCATTCACTATATTTAGATGGATTTCTTAGCTAGTATGAATATATAACTTTTGAGTAGAGTTCTCTTTTCAAATTTCTATGAATAGTCCTTATACGTTTAATTTAAAAAAAATTACTTTGATGAAAAATAAATGACTTAAGGACAAATTAAAAGCAATCTATTTATAGAATGGCAGAGTTGAGTACCAAGAGTAAGTCTTTAGAAAAGTTTTGACGTTTTGGGTAGTTTAGTGTCAATCAAAACTTTAATTTTAATTATTATTAGAGCATATCGAAGTCAAAGGTCAAAGTGCTCATAATGGGGGCAAAGAAAAGAAAGAAACTTAGAAAGGACCAAGCCATAGGTGAAGAAGAAATGTCACGAGGTCGATATCATCAGGACACAATTCTTATTCTATCCATATTTTAAGTAAATATTGGAATGCTCTCTCTTCTAATCGATTTTTGAACCTTTGTAATCCCAATAAGATTAATAATTAAATGAACAATTCGTGTATATAATAGGTCATATAAAAAGTCTCCTCGGTTTTTTGCAAATTTTAGAACAAAAAATTTCTTTATTGAAAATCAATATTAATTAAGTACATATTGACCATTATTATCTATGGCCTTTTTCCATTCTTTGGTTATCTTCATAATTCCATCGGTGTAGAACTTCTGTGATTTATCGTCAAAAAACTTGGCCAAGTGATTTTCAGGGGCACTTCGGTCAGCCAATTTTTTACCATCAAGAGAGTTTTGCAGAGACCGAAACAAATAGTAGTCAGACGGTGCAACTGTCTTAGTTTCATTTTCGAGTAATTTTAATTTGATTGGTTTTTTTGTAATCAAAGAAATTATTCACAAAAAGGAACTGGATGTGAGGTACTAAGTTTGTGCTCTTGAAAAAGGTTTATTTTGTATATCCACACAGACAATGGATTCGGTCAAGTCATTTTCTCAAAGGCCTTGGAGAGGTATTGTGAGGTGGTTTTTAACATATTTTGTTCTCCCTAAACGTTAGAATTACTTAGCTTGTGAAGCGGTTAAGTTTAATAATTAATATGATTAACTGCTAATGAAAATTAAATTACTTTCTCTTTATACTATATAAATCTATAAGAATTTATTATTAGAGCTTTATCTATAAATTACTATAAAATTTGGGTGACAGATATCTCAAGCATTTTTATCAAATATATATCCATTATAATAGATAAATGTAGACGGGACTTTTTAAGATTACAGTATTTCCTTACCCTCTTCTTAACCCTCTCCTACAATTTTTGGTTTTTAAATAAATATATTTTAATAGAACTTTGCAAAAGTTCACATTACTATGTATTTTTTAATATTTTATCTTATACTATTCAATGAGTAATTCTTGTAAGAATACATATAATTGAATCGACCCAAGGAAAAAGAAAACCACAAATTTCCAATAAATTTATTAGAAAATCATTTTAATTCTTTTCAAAAACTGAAAGTTTTGGAGGTTTGACCCTATTTCTTCAATGTTTAAAATGGTCAAGAAACCTCCGTGTATATTATTATTATATTTTATTGCAATTAACCAATCAAATCTCATTCCCTTATTAAATATCTACGTATATGAACGTCAAAACAAGCCCAAAAATTAAGGATTTTGTGGCTCTTGCTTTTAATTTTTTCACAATTGAACTTTTTTCGTGATTTTCTATCAAAAAATTAATATAAAACGAAATTTTCTCTGGAGAGAGACGGACTGGTAGAAATTTTAATTGAATGTAATGGAAGGGAGCCCAGAGGTATTGAGGAAAGAAAAATTAACACATATAAATTAAAGTGTAATTTATTGGAATCCTTCCTCCTTTCCTTTCAAAACCGACGTTTCGGAGGATTTTTCCCTCCTTCTTCAGGGTTTCAAAGGGTCAATGAATGAAACAAATAAAATGTTTCCTTCTTCTCTCCACAGTAGTGTTCAAAAACTTTCTTCATTTTTAACAAAGGCATAGAAAAACATTTTTTTTTCCTTCTTTTCTTAATTTTTTGGGCTGCCTTCCATTACATTCAATTAATATAAAACTTTAAAAATATTAACTACCCCTTAAACCAAAATTGAAAAGTTATAGTCAATTTAATATGAGGGATCCTGTTTATCAAAATTTTGGGATTTTTTTATTACAGAATTCTAAGATTTTAAAATTTTCAAAATATATATATATATATCAGTAGCATGAGGTCCATGGATGCTGTGGATGCGGCGCATCCCTAAAAGTTCAAAACATTTAGAGTATTTTCATAAATATATAAAGGTCGACTTTAAAATTTTAATAGGATCTTTACATTTTCAAATTATTATCCGTTATTTCAAATATTTCTATAAAAAACATTTTTTGTTTTGAAAAGTAGGATATTGGTTCTCGAAAAGAAATAAAATTGTTGCATAGTTTCAAGGAGCAATAAGATGAATGATTTTTCCGAAAAGGGTGCTATTAGAAGGTTTGAAGTCGCTGCCTGTTGTCATTTTGATAATCAAGAAGAGGAGACTGCGATGTCTCTCGGTGGTCGGGCAAGACTGACTGCGATGTCGGGTAAGAATGGATGATGGACGGGTTGGCTACTTAAATGAAGAGAGACATCCTAAAACGATCCGAGAAGACACGAGATTGAGTTTTACTTTCAGACTTACACTAATCTAAACCGCCCATCAACATCAACCATTGCTCAACTTTCTACATTCTTCCTTCCTTCTTTGAAGTAAGTCAAAGACAAGTTCAGACTAGTTTTAAGTCGAATAAAAATTGTTCTCGCTGAGGAACTATTAAAATAAAAATAATACAAAAAGGGAATAAATAAAGATGATTCGAGAACTTTTGGACTAATCCATTTCTAGGACCTCTCAATATATAAGATCAGAAATAACTAAGAGTGCTATATACAAGCCAAAGCTTGCTTATATCAATAGAATTAGGAGAAATTTAAGATTTTCTTATAGGGCAGGCTGATTCATTGTGGAACATGGTCGATTTCCATCTCAGGGACTGTGAAGTTTAAGTCACATTCCAATTTTGACTCCAACCCTTACTCACACAAAGAGTATCCGTTTGGGGCGAAGGTCCCAAAATGTATTTTTTCAAAATCTAATATTAAATTTTAAAAATAACATTTTGGGACCTTCGCCCCAAACGGATACTCCTTTGCGTGAGTAAGGGTAGGAGTCAGAAATGGAATGTGACTTAAACTTCACAGTCCCTGAGATGGAAATCGACCATATTCCACACATTTCCAGTGTCCCTAGTTTTTAATAATATCCCCCTCACAAATAATGAGTTCACTGTATTTTCTTTTTAGATTTCTAGATCAAAATAATGTATTTTTTTTTAGAGATTTTGATTCTTCAAAAATATATAAATAAATAAATAAAATAAAATATAGTAAAGTAAATATTAACTTAATTATTTTCGAATAGTTGTTTTTATGAGACTCCTTATGCCTTATGATTTCTCTACTCTTTATCTCTGTTTAAAAATGTATTTTTTATTAAAAAAAAAACGAAAATTCTTCTTTATATGGTATATGGCGAGGGGCGATCCGCGATTGGAAGTAGGTGTAGATCTCTTTGGAAGTATTTTGGAAATACTTGGGACTCTTTGGAAGTACTTGGAAATATTTGGAAGTACTTGGAAATATTTGGAATTACTTGGAAATATTTGGAAGTACAAATGGAAGTAGGTGTACAGCATAATAGGTCGCGGTTCACCCCTCAGTATATGGTATCTTAACAAATAAAATTTATTCCAAATTTAATAATTTCTTTGGAATTTTTTCATTCTTGTTTGATGTTATTTCAACAAGCATCTTAATTCTTTTTTTTCGGAATGTCTCATTTTGAAATATTAATCAAATAAACTTGCTGATTCTTTTGTAATTCTCTTCTCGACAACGCTTCGGATGAGCTTTTTGGTGTTTTTATCAGACTTTTTTAAATTCCTACAGGTATTCACTAATTGAAAGGAGTAGGTAATAGCCCACAATTATTTCGAACACCTAATTAAATTTATCCGGTCAATAAATTCTATTATTATATTTTTTGACGTTTTTATTCCAAGTTTAAATTATTTTTGCTTTGAAAAAAATGTCGACTTTTGATATTCATAACTCGTATTCGCTCAATCCCTCTCGCTTGAAATGCACACCAAGCTTTGTGGCTATTCCATTAAAAATATGATTAAAAAAATGTTTAATTAAAATTTAAAGCTTGCTTTATGAAAGTATTCTCTTTTTTTTCTTCAAATAATTTCCAAATCAAAGTATTGAATTTTCCAAGCCATACTTTTATATCCGTTAGTAAAGCGATGTAATTATATTCATATGAAACTAAAAATATCTTTAATATTTTGTTAAAATGTTGTTTTTAAGGTAGTTCTTTCTCAAATGCAAAAATTCATGAAGTCTTCGAGAAAAAGTAAGGAAATTTTTTTCAAAAATTTTCTTTACTTTATTTTATATGTTTCACCAAGAACCTACACCATTCCCCCTTAACAATTTTCGAAACTTGGAATATAAGTCATTAAAAGGATAATAAACACACTGTTAAAATTTGAGGACAATTTACCACACCAAACATGAAATAATTGCAATTAAAAATGGAATTTTTTACATATGGTAGATTGTGAAAGGGTGGGAAAATTATCATTATTTTATTTTTTTTTCCATTGAAGGACTTTCACCATCTTGATGGAAAACTATTATTTGTTAGAATAATATAAGTATTCGGAGTAACTTAAAAAAAATTGAAATTATTTACCTCGTAGTTTTGATAAACAATAAAAAAAACATATTTGGGCGATTATTTTTAGTGGAGGTGATATAAGATCAATGGCTTGGAAACGGTCCATTCATAAAGAGAAGTACAGTCACGTTAAAAAACATAACCTAAAATTTTAGCACCGTTCATATTATAGAGTGGTTACGAGGCTAAAACTTTTTGTGTGGATTGTCGCGAAAGAAATACATTAAATTAATTTTATTCTAATTTTAATCTTGATATCTTTTTTCTGTATGTTTTAAGCTCTGAAAAAAATATGACCATTTGGGAATTGTGTTTTTTTTATACTAAAATATTTTTCAATTCATCTATTATTTATTTCTATTGATCAATTTTTGCCTTTACTGGCTATGTCATTTAAGCTTAATGAGTATAGCCATTTCGTTTCTAACGAAGTTATAGGGTTACAACTACAAGTATAGCCATTTAGGCCTTTCCAATCAAATTCAATTGGATTAGGATGCACGAAAAACGACAGGCTGGAAATATGACACAACACATGAGGTCAGAAACTTAAAAAATACTGAAGTTTAATATATATTATATATATATATATATATATACTATATTAAAAAATACTTAAATTAAAATTAACGAAATTTCTTCATATCTTAACAAATAAAATGTAATCCAAATTATATAATTTCTTTAGAATTTTTTAAGTGAAATTTCTTTAGCTACGTATCTGTTTAAATTGTTTTGTTAAAATAAAGGGGAAATAAAGAGACAAACCTTCCTTATGGTGCTTAACTTCTATAATTATTTGAGAGGCTGTGAACATACCAAGGTCTGACTATTTAATTTTGGTCCAACTGGTGTTTCGGCAGAAACAAGTCATAAATAGCTTAAACTTTTCGCTGGGTTTGAAACCATTTTCTATTGAATTTTTAATTATAAATCAACTAGTGTGTCCATTACACGATTTTCTCTTATAACCCCCCTTCTCTAAAATCATCCTACCAATGATCCCTTTCAAATGAATATTCTCACTGTTTCAATCAAAATAAGGAAAATCCACAACACTACTTGAGATACTTGTTAAGCTCAGCAATTTTTCGAAATATCTCGAATATTTATTGGAAAAATATCGTCACTTTCTCCACAACCTTGAAATAAAAAAATACAAGGGTAGTTATCTGATTTTGACCAAAATTTTACCACATCATCGCTGTCTAGATCAATTTTCGAATTTCGTTGTTCTGAAGCTGAGATGGAGCAGTCCACACACACCAATGAATTTTTGATTGTTTTAGCTCTAATACCCACAAATCTCATTTGATTTTTTAAACCATAATCTTTTGGAGAATAGAAATATCTTAATTTAAGAATAACCGTGTTTGGTGGCCCTATTTTATTTTAATGAATTGGCTAAGGGGCCAGTTATGGGGGGGGGGTTAAATAAAAGCCGACTTCTATTTAATACTTTATTTTGGGGAGAAGTAATCGATATTTTACAACGTTTCGAGCTCTACACCGCTGCTCTTCATCAGTGCACGTCGACCAAGTCACAAAAACACGCAAAATTTATCTCCAGCAGACCTTTTACATTTGGAATCATTACTCTGGTAAACAAGCTATTTCAACTGAACAATTACAACACAGTAATTGAAATTGTTTAGTTGAAATATCTTGTTTACCAGTGTAAGGATTTCAGATGTAAAACATTAGTCTGCTAGAAATAAATTTTTCGTGTTTTTGTGATTTGGTTGACATGCACTGATGAAGAGCAGCGATGTAGCGCTCGAAACGTTGTAAAATATCGATTACGTCTGCCCAAAATAAAGTATTAAATTGAAGTTGGCTTTTATTTCAACTCCCCCCCCCCCCCCCGCCATAACTGACCCTTAGACAATTCATTGAAATATCTTAAGGACATCAAATATTTTCACTTGGTTGTCTGAGTGAAATTAACTTTTATAGTTTCGGAAATAGAGAAGAGTTCGAAAAATGAATCTCCCAAAATGAATGCAATACTTTAACTTACATACTTCGCTATGTAAGTGAAAGTAAAAAAAAATATAGTAAAATTCCTTTGATTTTTCGTGGGTATTTTTTCAGAATCGATTTAAAAAATGTGAAAATCCTCAATTTTATTGGAATAGAGGAGAAGAATGAATAAGAACCCGTTAGACATTTTTCAAGAAAAAAGGCAATTCTCTAGTGTAATCGCCAACGTTCGGAAGACCATAAAAGCTAAAAGATTGCAATTTTCAGTATCGGTAGGTTAGAGAAGAGAAAAATAATTGTATCATCTTTCATTTGTCTCTAATACTTCTGGGGACTCGAGATGTCTTTACTTACAACTTGCATGAAACTTTTAATACTTCAAAATATAGCTTCATAAACACCTTTGACTTTGCAGAAATCTTTCTACAAAGATAAAATCATTATCATCATGGGTACTAAGACTGGTTTGACTCTCTCTATATGACTCTATCCAAAAAGGCTTGCAGAATTTTTCAAGGAGGACACCTAATTTATTTTCATTAAACACAATAAAATTGTTAAGGATTTAGGTGTCGGTTCTAGGTGAAACATTATAAGTAACTTATGAGGAGAATTTTCTAGGTTAGGTTTCACAAAAAAAAACTTTTTGTGAAACCTAACCTAGAAAATTCTCCTCATAAGTTACAATAAAATTGGTTGATTAAAAATATTTTCATAGCTTTTTATAGGTATGGATTTTTTTTTTAGGTAATAGATTTCGAAGAAATATACCTATTACGCTCACTCTCATGGTGCGACTTCCGGAAAATGTCATCATAGTTTTTCCGAACATGGCCCCTAGACCCCAAAGCCATACTCCATTCAAAAGTTCCAAAGTTTATATATATATATGGGTATATGGGAGTGTATGTATAGCAATTTTGTGGGTGCACTGCAGGCCGCAACGTTCAACCAATTGCAATAAAATTCGGCACAAAATTTAGTCTTAATGAAAACAAGAACTGATTAGTTTTTGGTGACTTCAGGGGGTGGAAATTGTGTGGATTTGAAATCTTAAAAAATTCATAACAACGTTAATATGAATGATGCCAGTTTGGTTGCAAATGACTAATATTCTACTAATTAACCTCTACAACTTGTGTCTGAAAAGTTTTTGGTAGGTGCAGTCTAAAGGGGGTAGAGGCCTTCGAAATATACCTCTTCCTACGGCCTGCAGCAGGGATTTTTTAAATTTTAAGAAGAATCTTTAATTGAATGTAATGGAAGGCAGCCCAGAGGTAGTGAGGAAAGAAAAAATTAACACATATCAAATAAGGTGTAATTTATTGGAATCTTTCTCCTTTCCTTTCAAACCGACGTTTCGGAGGTTTTGCCCTCCTTCTTCAGGGTTTCTAAGGGTCAATGAATGAAACAAATAAAATGAGAAGAAGGAAATATTTTATTTGTTTCATTCATTGACCCTTTGAAACCCTGAAGAAGGAGGGAAAAATCCTCCGAAACGTCGGTTTGAAAGGAAAGGAGGAAGGATTCCAATAAATTACACCTTATTTGATATATGTTATTTTTTTCTTTCCTCACTACCTCTGGACTGCCTTCCATTACAATCAATTAAAGTTTCTACCAGTCCGTCTCTCTCCAGAGAAAATATCGTTGCAAAAAAATTTAAGAAGAATCTTTCGACTTCAATCATTTCTTTATTTTAAAAATTCCTACTATTGTAATTTACCTTAATCAAAGTTAAATTGGAGCTTCATGATTCTTAAAATATATTTTTTTTAATACCATACCTATTATATAAAATTTGGGAAAAAATTGCTAAATTATTATGTAATCAATGAGGAGGAAATATTTATTGCCATCACTAAAGAATCTTTAAATTATATTATTTAAAAAATACAAAACATTCGTAAATTTCATCGTTGAAAAATTGCTAAAATTATTCAGATTACTAATGATGAACCTGTCAGACAATAATAAATAAATAATAACAAATCCAGGAGTAAAATTTCTCCCCTTGATCCCCTTGCCCTTTAAGGGGCACCCATGACTCTATCGTATGCCAATTCTTTCCCTTCTCGAAAAGTCCCAAATCCTATACCTATATCTATGTTTTTTCGGGGAAAATATTCTATTATACTCTTCTTCTTTTATTCCCTGCATCCCTCAGGTCTCAACATGTGCCCTATCATCTGATCCTCTCCCTTCCTCAAATCCTTCAACAAAGCTCTCCCTTCCTCAATTCCATCGAGAACCTCCTGATTAGTAAGCTGATCTATCCAAGATAAATAAATAGACAGAATTTAGCGTGATTAATGTACTGAGCCCTATTGATCTATTGTACCCCCATTCTTGTGACATTGTCAATCGGGTGGTTTAACGCACTAAAGCGCCTAATCCAGTCCAGTTTCCTTTGGGAAACTGAGAATTTGGAGTGATTGGGCAAAATTTGAAAGCTTAAAATATAGTCAGGGGTTGCTGTGTCCCGCTTTTTCCAGGCCCGCCCTGCATTTAAATTGTCAATTTTTCACAAATCTCTTCTCCAAAGTTGGCCACTCTAACTGTAATATAACATGTCTGTAACCTTACTTAGAGTTTTTCCATGAAAATAAAATTATCATTACACCGTTTTTATTTGTAATAATAGAATTAATTCTCTTCGAATCCATTTTCGGAATTAAAAATTATTAAAACTTCCTGATTGTATTAGGAAAAGTTAAATGTAAAAATCGTCTAAATAAAGGATTTGTATTCTGGTGTTTTTACAGCCGTTGACGGCTTCGTCCCGCCACAACCACAATTCGATGTTGGAGATCAACCATGGTGAGCACCGGTACGTGGTCTCTTATACGCTCAAGTCTGCAGCTGAGTGCGGGGTGGATTCCCCGTCGGGGGTATGCCCAGGGGGTGTAGCCCTCACGGGGGGTTGTGTACCCCTCGGAGACAGCGGTGGAGGCGACCGCCAGCCGGACATTCTCACCGGTCCCAGGGGTAGGTATCCACTCTGGCAAATACCCCAAAATTGAACCTTCATTTTCATCGAGATCTGGCCAGTTTCAAATTCAAATTCGTCAATGAACTAGTGGATTATTAAAAGTAGTACAAATCGCCTCCAAAACGGCCTCAAAAGATATATAAATGATATATGCGAGATAAACTAAATTAACTTCTACTAGATCTTGAATGTATACTTGTTTTCGTTGAAATACTAATAAAGAGGATTCTTCACATTTTTTTATCTTTCATCTTTAATTATTCAATTAAACTCATTTTATATAGATGTATTCTTCTACTTCATCAAGTACCATGCTCGATTCCGAGCATTGGCGATTACTATGGAGAGTATATATCTTCTCCATTGTAATTTTCCTGGGGAAATTGTTCACAGGGGTGGTTTCCCATTGCCTTCCTCTGAAGGGATCAGATTATAGCCGGTCAAATATCAGACTTGAACCCGCGGTACCTTGATTAGAAGGCTGCTCTATGACCACTCGGCCAAACTGACTCTATAGATTAATTTATTACATCTCTATATTTTTATTTTACCATATGGGGCAGTGGTTATCACAATTTTCTGGTCAAGGGCCACATAGGACACCGGGTATCATAGGTATCATTGCAGGCCGCACACTTATGAATTGGGTAGTTGACACCACCAATCAATTGATTTACTTTTTATAAGTTGTCAAAACGCGATTCCCCCATAGATTTTGTATACAATGTGAAGTCACTAATTTGCCAACTCAATCGACTAACTATTTATTGACTAAGCAACTAAAAATCTAATTTTACACTTAATTGAAAATTAATAAGGTTTTCAATGCGAAAATAAAGTGTTTTTTTAGAGAAGTTGTGTCTTGGAATTATTCACAGAGATATGTAGAAGGAAATATTGTCAAAATAAATTGTGCGCAGTCTCGTAAACTTTTATAGTTACTAGGCACATTTTTCGAAAATTCAATGTGTTCCTTTTCACGATATTCAATGAAATGAGAAATGAGCTTTGAGTTGTTTGTCGTATTTTAGTTCAATGAGTGCGTTCATCAACGGAGTTTTAGGAAATCCAAACTGACTGAATAATTTCATATCATTTTCTTCAAAATGCCAAGAGTTTTCTACAAGAATAAAACAGTTCTTAATATTTATCAAATCATTATATTATTTTTGAATTTCTGACAAATATTCATTCCAGTAGGATACCATATCTTGATAAATACTATCGGCAATAGCTATGTCGAGGGCCGAACAAATACCGGCTACGGGCCGCAGTTTGACGACCACTGATATAGGGTATGGTCAAATATTGTAATCGAGCTTGAAAAAAGAGATTTTTTTAAATGTGAATACTGAATAGACTTAATATTTTAATTATTTATTTTCCCTATGAGGTTTAATAAGTCACAATTGTGAAAGTTATATTTTCACTATTTAGGACAAAGGAAATTGAAAGGAAATTAATTAAATTTTTTTCTTTTTTCTCTTTATCTTGTTTGTTCTTTTAATTTGAATTTTTACAGATTGAGACAGTTTCAGCAACCATTCGTCGCCATCTTCAGTCTATTTCTGTAATTCAGTATTCTTTAGTATTTTCATTGCAGGAATCAGGTAAAGGATTTGGTTATCCAGCGCCAAAAAATGAACATCCATTGAGAGCTCAAATGATGGTTTTAAATTAATTGAGCTCTCAATGGATGTTCATTTTTTTGGCGCTGGATAACCAAATCCTCTTACCTGATTCCTGCAATGAAAATACTAAAGAATACTGAATTACAGAAATAGACTGAAGATGGCGACGAATGGTTGCTGAAACTGTCTCAATCTGTAAAAATTCAAATTAAAAGAACAAGATAAAGAGAAGAAAGAAGAAAATTTTATTAATTTCCTTTCAATTTCCTTTGTCCTAAATAGTGGAAATATAACGTTCACAATTGTGACTTTTTAAACCTCATAGGGAAGATAAATAATTAAGAGATTTTTTTTTTTCGAAATAACTCAAAAAAGTTTCAAACTATTTTGATAAAAAAAACTCTGCGAAATCATGGCGTTTTGGTATTTAAGAAAGCCTTATAGAGTGAACATCGAAAAAATTATATTTTACGAGATATTGTATAAAAACATTTATATCATTGAATCAATTTTAGGGTCTTAATATCTAATAAAATCACCTATTTTAGTTCAAAGGTGCAAAAAAATTGAATCTGTTCATCAGTGTAATTTATCTAAATTATTAAGCTGATTACATAGTGTGACAAATAACCCTTGAAGTTTGATGAATATTATATAAACACAAATAAGTAATGAAGTTAATTTTCTCATTAATATGTGAAAGAATAATTAACACATTAACGAGAATTGTTTTTGATCGCGCTTTTTAAACAAGATATATATCACGAGACTACTGCTGGATGAAGCTATTGGAGTCTGCTAAGTCTTAAGTCTGGACCAAGAGAGAGTGAAAAAGATTTGATCCATTTGGCTATAATCCAGCATAATTTAGCGATTGGCCCGCATGATACTTTTTAAATCAAACACTGATATGGATCGCCAAATGAATTTGAAATCTGAGATGTCGTATATTCAAACTCCCAGTCACGTGTGTTAGGTGTTTGCCATTAATTAATCATAAGTTTCCTGTATTTGATTCCATCGCGAATCGAATGCAGATGATTTTTGTCAAATATTAAGTGAAAATAATATCCGAATTTATATATTTCTAACTTGAAATAGTGAAGTTAATTTTCTCATTAATATATCAAAGAATAATTAACACATTAACGAGAATTGTTTTTGATCGCGCTTTTTAAACAAGATATATATCACGAGACTACTGCTGGTTGAAGCTATTTTGGAGTCTGCTGAGTCTTAAGTCTGAACCAAGAGAGAATGAAAAAGATATGATCAATTTGGCTATAATCCAGCATCATTTCGCCATTGGCCCGCATATACTTTTTATATCAAACACTGATAAGGATCACCAAATGAATTTGAAATCTGAGATGTTATATATTCAATCTCGCGATATATATCTTGTTTAAAAAGCGCGATCAAAAACAATTCTCCTTAATGTGTTAATTATTCTTTGATATATTAATGAGAAAATATACTTCACTATTTCAAGTTAGAAATATATTATTATATTATATTATTTTCACTTAAAATTTGACAAAAATCATCTGCATTCGATTCGCGATCGAATCAAATACAGGAAACTTATGATTAATTAATGGCAAACACCTAACACACGTGTTGACAGATCGGGCGCTCTGGACTGGGAGATTGAATATATAACATCTCAGATTTCAAATTCATTTGGTGATCCATATCAGTGTTTGATATTAAAAGTGTCATGCGGGCCAATCGAGTAATGATGGTGGATTATAGCCAAATGGATCACATCTTTTTCATTCTCTCTTGGTCCAGACTTAAGACTCAGCAGACTCCAATAGCGTCATCCAGCAGTAGTCTCGCGATATATATCTTGTTTAAAAAGCGCGATCAAAAACAATTCACGTTAATATGTTAATTATTCTTTGATATATTAATGAGAAAATTAACTTCACTATTTCAAGTTAGAAATATATAAATTCGGATATTATTTGCACTTAATATTTGACAAAATCATCTGCATTCGATTCGCGATCGAATCAAATACAAGTAACTTATGATTAACAAATGAGTAAGATCTTTAATTAGATTATTCCTTATTAATAAAAATGACAAGCTCTCAGCACAACTCCATTTTAATTATTTATGCCCTTCGAAAATTAATAGAACATTCCATTAAGAACGAAAATATTTTTATAGAAATATGGAATGAAAAGCGGAAATTCCTTTTGTGGTAAATTAAAATTTTTGTTAAATATTATTGGATTAAGGTACAATTTTTCTTTTATTAAAAGGCTCCTTCCAAACTTCCCCTCGCTTTACTATCTCCTCTTTGTAGTTCTATTTGAATTTCCGAAATGAGAGGTAAAGTGTTGCAGGTGAATCTTTTATGACGCTCTTGTGGCAAGTGCTTTGGAAATGTAGCCGATTAACCTGGCTACGGGGTCTCGTCTCTAAGTAGCTCGGCTGCCGATTAGAATATTCAAGGGCTTTTCCTTTTGAAGGGTTGCCTTCTGAATTATTCGTGGTTGTACTCTTGGGCTGCTTCGAATTCGTTTCTTCGTCCAAAAGGACAATCCTCACTTTTGAAGCTCGAGTTCTCTCTAAGCCAGGGGTGTGCAACCTTTATGCTTACACGGGCCACATTTGAAGGAAAAATATACTAATTCTACCGATTTTGTTGATCAATAAGCTTACGTGTTCTGATGTGGCCATCCACTTGACTTTACCATATAACCTGGCCCCTGACTTATACTATATATAAGAGGCTAGATTAATTTGTAACAACGCTGAGAGAATTTTCTTTAAAAAAATTACCCTCTTGCCTAGAATCGAACCGACGAACTCTTGAACTAAGGGCATCAGCTCTAGCCATTACACCAATGCAACATTAATATTTATAACTTGATTTCTGTTACTAAAACTATATATTTTTTATTAGTTGAATATATTTTTTATTTAGACTTTGTGTCGAGATAATATTGTATTCATTTGAACTCGAATGAAAATGAAAAATCACCAATAGATTTTAAAATAAGAAACATTAAATATGTATTAATTAACGAGGCAAATTTGAAATATAATTATCAGCTCGGATTTTAAACTGATGGCTCCAATCGATTTTCATTAACAAAGCAAATTTGAAATATAATTGTAATTTGGACTCGAATTTTGAAATGAAAGACTAATTCATTTTAAATTAAGAAACATTAAATATATTGATAATTATTCCCCCCCTCCCTCTCGCCACTCAAAAATTAAAGAGGCGAAATTTTTAAGAGACGGTGTATTTTCGGTAGTTGACGGGTATACATTTGGAGTGTGGTTTTTTAAGAGGAATAAAAATTTTGGACCGAGACGCTGCCCGCCATGGCACCAGCTCCGGAGGGCCGAGCTGGAGGCGTGCCGAAGGCACGCACGAAAGCTCGTATTTAATATTTAATCAAATTATTTATAATCATGTAGGGGAAGGGGGTTAGTTTTTGCATTTTTAGCCCACTGATTATGTATACAAAATTTGGTTGAGTTTGGTAAATGGCCAAGATTTCCATTTTCTGACCCTACACCCCCCTCCCCCATTTTTGGAGGTTAGTTTTTGCATTTTTAGACTTCTGGGATCCATGTTTAAAATAAAATAATAAAGAATTTAAAAAACGTACTATGTTACTCTAGAGTAAAGTACTTTAAAATATAATTTTTACTAAAAACTTTATTTAACCCTTTTTGTGGTCCCCAGGGTCCTTAATTAGCATATTAGATCTCATCAAAATTGTTTAAGTTATTTTCAAGATATTTAGAAAAACTAAAAAATTACTGAAATTAAGTACTAATGTTTGCGGTCCGATATGTACCAAAAACTAATCTTTGTTAAAATAATGGTAGGTTTTCAATTTCATTTCAATTGGTTTAACGATGTGTAAAAAATCGTGGGCGAATATACAGATACATACATTCGCACGCACTTCCTGAAAAAATCGCACTTTTTGGCATCTCGACGAGACCCCATATAATTTTTGGCAAAACTGTCACGTGGTAAAATTCAACCTAATTGAATACTACAATTTGTGGCTTTAATTGAGACCATGGGTTCCATAGTCTTTACCTGAGGTGCCTTTGAAGTCGAGCTTGGCGTGAGACCGATTACAATACTTTACCCATACTTTGCATTGGATAAAGTAAAAACAATTTGTCAAATATGACCACGGGCCCCAAATTACTCCATCGAGAGCTACATGCGGCCCGCGGACCTCGGGTTGCCAGGCCTGCTCTAAGTCCTAGTTTTTGTACCTTCTTTTTTTTATTTCCTCTTTCTGACCATGATTTATTTCAAGATTTTCCGATTTATTCATTAATTTTTTCCATCTCGTATAACAAATAAAATAATGAAAGAAAGATTGTATATTACAAAGGCGAAAAAAATAATCAGCAGGGAATAAAAAATATTCATTCATCAATCAGTATTAGCAAAATGCTTTGTGGGGTCCTTTTATCTAAAATTATCATTCTTCTACCAACAATATTTATATTATTTTTTTTTCACTTTTAAAAATGAGCATATGAAAAAAACATACATACATAAATGACTAGAAATAAAAAGTGATGGACTTTTGATGTAATTCTAATAAAAAAATGTTTAAATAATGTTCCTCTCTTGCTCAGGAAATGTATAAATATTGTATATATAGGTATGTATATATAGTTTCATTTTTCATTTATTATAGTATTTTCTACATTTGAAAAGGAATTTGATCAATAGGTACCCATTAGTATCATATTCTTTTATTAATGATAGGTACATTAGCTGCTTTTTATTTGATAAAACAAACTAGTATGGAACAAAGGATATTTTTCAAATAAAAATTAGATTTGTAACAGAAGACAGAGCCACTTATGTAAAAGAATCGATTTTATTTTGATACCTATATAATTTTTTTTTCTACCCCCTTGGCCTCAGGAACTAAATGCCCATTAAGCTAGTCGTCACAGAACCTTAGACCATGAAATATATAGACACGCCCTCTGCTACTCTCCACTCAGAGTGAAGTGAGGCCAACATCGCCTACAGATGACGTCACGTTCTCGCATAAATATTTTGGTAATATTAATTTAATATTAGTTTGCGATTATTGGAATCCAAAATAAATAATCTAAACTACGATAAATTTATCTCAATGTATAATAATTCCTATAGAGGCCATGCTATTTTTGGGTGTTCCTACCTACAGATGACGTCACATTCTCTAGTTGATGTTGGCCTCACCAAATCGACACCAGGGCGTGTCTATATATTTCATGGTCTAAGCACAGAACCCTTACGCATAAATAAAGCTAAAATAAGTCAACTATTTCATAAAAATAAATTAATAAACTATGTTTTTTTTAATGAAAATGATGAGAGAAGGAGTTATACCAAAAGGTGCATCCCCTAAAGGCCTGGGTTGACCCCCCATCGAGAAAAGAAGAGGAAGAAGAGGGATTTTATGGGCTGGGTAGGGGTCGAAGGTATCTTAAACAGCTAAAGGTTATAAGTCGCGGGGAAGATGGTGGCTGGGAGCGAGTTCCAGTCTCTGGAGGTCATAGGGATAAAAGAGTTGGCGAAAGCGCTTGTTCTATTTTTATCCAATTTGACGGCGAAGGGGTGCATGTATAATAATTAAAAATATATAGCCTGAAGAAAGGCAAACCAACTCTATAACAAATAAACTATATTAAATATTATAAAAAGAAACGAAGATTTATAACAAAATACGTTAATAAACTATTTTACTTTGTAGCTAGTTAATGGGTACTTGGATTTGAAAGTTAAATTTTCAAAATGTTGCTACGTTTCGCAGCATATTTTTCTGCTTCCTCAGGCAATATTTAAACTTAACCTACTCGGAATAAGTAATATATAGTTCATTACACCATAAGTCAATCACAATTAAAACAATTGTCACAGCAAAACAATGACACCCTTCCTTTTTTTACTATTTTTTAAAAAACTCAATCGTATATAAGGCTCAACTGATACAGGTAGGTACTGTATAAGCAATAGATCTGTGATCTGATGATGGTTTCAACTATTCCCTTTTATATTATTATTTTTTATTCTAATATGGCTTAATATTGTATTATTTTAATAAACACCTTGACTTAGGCAAAACAAAAAACATTGTAAAATTGAAAGTTTTTGTGCCGAGGGTAGCAGAATTTTTATATATTGAAGGAGACAATAAAAGAGTGTGTCTTCTGATGGAATTAAAATTTTTATTTATTTATAACGAGACTATAGTTTCGAGGGCTTTGCCCTCTTCATCAGTCTATTACAATTGATTCACAGGAATTAATTTATGAATGAAAGTTTAAAAATTTTCATGTAGCTAGGTTAAGAATTGTTCAGGGTGGCCAAGTTAAGAATTGAAATTATACTTCTTTTATTTTGGTTGTAGGTTGCGTTCATGAAGTTTTTATTTGAGCGGCTATTTTTAAAATAAAGCTTTCGGGAATTTCTATTTTTCGATTGAAGAATTTTTTTGGTTAATTATTATATGATTTTAAAATTTCTAACGATTCGAAAATACTAATTTTTAAGGGATCTAATTCTGATCTAATTAATTTAATATTTGATTCATCTGGAAAACAATGTTTCTCGGAGATTAAATGTTCTGCAATTGCAAATTTCAGCAAATTAATTCCTGTGAATCAATTGTAATAGACTGATGAAGAGGGCAAAGCCCTCGAAACTATAGTCTCGTTATAAATAAATAAAATTTATAATTCCAGCAGAAGACACACTCTTTTATTGTCTCCTTCAACATTAAAAAACATCGATATAAAATTTATTCGGATTAGGCGTTAAAAATTCAAAAATACCGAAAAATACTATGGTATGAATTGCCTGAAATTCTTCAGACTGAATCAGATAAATAATGAGATCGATGGAGTTAAGCCGAACAAGTTTTTAACAGATATTTTGTTCTCTGATTAAAAATCAATATATTTTCTTCAGATTTACTGAAGAAATTTTTAATGGGAAAATTTCGCCAGAAAGAGAATAAATAAATTGTTATATTATAAGCTACACGCTTTTTAAGTGTTAATTGATGAAAATTCATTTAATCGAACCAGACTATTACGAAATGCACACCACGTAAAGTTGAGCGGCATAACTTTTAGTCCTCTACTTCTAAGCGGATTACTCCGATTTAATTAATTCGCATTAAATCGATCAAAGGTTGAAAGCGATGCGTGGAATAAATAGGAGACGAAACGTAGTCTCGCTAATGGAAACAGGAAGTGTCCGTGACTAGTTAGGTTTCATATCAAATTTATAATCGGGTATTGACCTAAAGCCTCATTAACGCAAAATACCCGATTTTGAAACTATTAAGTCTACAACATCCTTTCAAATTCTAATTAAATCTAAATAAATGATCTAGCACGACTTTCCATTACAGAATGTATTTATTTTGTAATTAAAATTCCTCCCTTATAATAAATAAGCTGACGTGTTCTGATGTGGCCATCCACTTGACTTTACCATACAACCTGGCCCCTAAAATTATTTATAATCATGAAGTGGGGGGGGTTAGTCTTTGCATTTTTATACTTCTGGTGTCCCACTGATTATGTATACAAAATTTGGTTGAGTTTGGTAAATGGCCAAGATTTTCATTTTGTGACCCTACACCCCCCCCCCTCCCCCAGTTTGGAGGGTTAGTTTTTGCATTTTTATACTTCTGGGGTCCCACTGATTATTTATACAAAATTTGGTTGAGTTTGATCAAATGGCCTAGATTTTTAATTTTTAACCCCCCTCCACCCTTAATTTTGGGTCTATATGCACCAAAATCTAATCAGCTCTTAATCTCAATAGACCAAAACTACGTGTGAAATTTGGTTTCGATTTTAACAAAAGTTTTTCAGCTAGCTCGTCCACAAAAATTTAGTAACGCACAGACTAAGTAACGGACAAGCTGACTAACTAACAGACAATTTGACAAAACAATTATTATCTCGAAAAATATAATTTTTTCGATTTTTACTTATTAGAGCTTTTTTGTAGACTGAAATGCCATGGTCAATTTTTTTAATCAATATAGTTTCACCCGTTTTTGAGATATTTCGAAAAAAAGAAGGAAAAAAAAAACTTTTTTCATGCACGATTACAATACTTGACCATACCCTGTATGGTAAAGTAAAAAGAGAGTCATTATTTTAGGGAGAGGGCAAAATTGTGGGTGGGGGGTGTAAAAAAATAGAATTGTCAATATAATTCCTAGACCCTTTGTTCGATTTGTACGAGCTACATTGCTCTGACAGACTACAGCTATTGTACCGATAATAATAGAGTTCCATTTTACGTTTGAACACTACAGTAAAAATAAAAAAAATTCTTTTTTGAGCTGAATACAAAAAAATTAACTGAAAATCATCACGACACTCAAAGTTTACACCCCTTCCTTTATTTCAATCGGATTAAAATTTATAAACGACTAATCACTCATAGCACATGATAAGTAGGTAAAGCAATTTTAAAAAATTTGGCTTAATTTGATCAATTTTTAATAAGAAATAAAATTATTTAGGATTAAGAAAAAACTTGAATTTTGATAGAAAAATTTAAAAACCTTAATAAATAATTAGTTGTTAATGAAAATGTCACTTAATTTTATTCAAAACTTTGTAATAAACGTAAAACTAACATTTGGTTCAATTTGGAAGAAAAATGTAAAAAGGTCCTTAAGGATAATTAATGAAAAAGTCACTTAATTTGATTCAAAATGTTGTAATAAACCTAAAACTAAAATTTGGTTCAATGTAGATGAAAAATGTAAAAAGGTTCTTAAGGATAATTAATGAAAAAGTCACTTAATTTTATTCAAAACGTCGATAAATAATGTAAGGGGTTGATTATATTTAATAAGGGCGGGAAATAGCTCACTAAGCCCTCGTAAAGAACAATTTCCATAGATGTGTCCAGTAAGAAAGTCCGAGCTCAAATGGGTCGTCTTCCTTAATCACTTATACTACAACTAAAGTATGGAGGGAGGATTTTTCAATATTTTCAAAAAATACCTTCAAATTCCAAATCTAGATAATAAATCCTATTTCTTATCTAACAATCTAGAGAATTGAAAAGGGGCCGAGAACCCCCCCCCCCCCCACACCCCAAAGAATTAATATAAAAATAAAAAAAATTAAGATTTTAAATGTTATAATTACCCTTACTAAAAATAATCATTCGATAGTACTTTAGTAGATTATTGTGAGAACTTGACTTTCACTTGCCTCTGTATTATCACTTAAATTAACTGACTCGTAATGATTTGGCCATCCACTTGAGTTTACCATACATCCTGGCCCCTCACTTATATTTAATATTTAATAAAATTATTTATAATCATTTAGGGGGGGTATTTTTTGCATTTTTAGACTCCTGGGGGCCCACTGATTATGTATACAAAATTTGGTTGTGTTTGCTCAAATGGTCTAGATTTTTAATTTTTAACCCCCCCTCCCTCCCCCCAACCCCCTTAATTTTGGATCGATATGCACCAAAATCTTAATCACTCTTAATTTTAATGGTCCAAAACTACATGTAAAATTTGGTTTCGATATTCCAACTAGTTTTTGTGCTAGCTCGTCCACGAAAATTTGGTAACGCACAGACAGACTAACAGACATTTTGACAAAACAATTATTATCTAGAAAAATATAATTTTTTCGATGTTCACTTATTAGGGGTTTTTTGTAGACCGAAATGGCATGGTTTTGCCCAATTTTTTTAACTAAAATAGTTTAGGCCGTTTTTGAGATATTTCGAAAAAAAACACTTTTTTCATGCACGATTACAATACTTGACCGTACCCTGTATGGTAAAGTAAAAATTAAAGGAGACAATAAAAGAGTGTCTTCTGCTAATAAACCATTACCTACCCACATTTTTCATGTTTTATTTATTTAGCACTTAAACATCTCGTATCAATGCTTGGCAATTATAGAAACCATATTTATTTTAAAATAAATATTTTGGTTTTTAAATAATTAAATTCTTTTTATTAACAAAATTGAAATTATATTGAATATGTTTTTTAATCATTTTTTTTCGAGCTTTGCATTTTATATTAAAATCAACCCTTCATGTTTGTTAATCAGAATTCGTGAAAAATAATTAATTTCTCTTTGTTATTTTATCATTTACATTCATCGCCATTATATTATTTTAAAAGAAAAAAACATCAAAATTCCTCTTTATATACCTATCTATTTAAATCCGAGGAAATTAATTTTAAGCTTTTTCAACTTATGTACACGATACTTTGACGAGAAACCTTAATAAAGTGTACCTATAATGATAAAACTCTTCTAAGTTACTTAATTGGAAAATCCTTAAGAAATTAAATAAAGGCAAGTACATGATGCCAAGTTGCTTAAAACAAACTTCGCCATTGAAATGAAGGAGATAATGAGCTAATTCGTTAGCTTCTATCATTAAAAAATACCTACATTGTTATACAGTATAAATTAATTCCAATAATATTAGCCCTCTTAATTATTATTATTTCTCTACGGCTGGGAAAAAGAAATATCAACAAATATTGAGTCTTATAAATATTTCAACTTTTACTTTTTAGTATGAAGAAATTAACTTTTTTATTACTTTTTTAATATCTCTCTGTCAATAACACTGCCCAACAATGAAAATGCCTCGGGCTCAAAAATAACTGATTCTTATGTATTTCCACCTGCTGAATTCAAAAATCACCATAGAAATTACCGATTAGCTCTTGTTTTGGGGATATAACCGCTCAAAAAAGACGAAAAAGGCCATTTTTACATATGTTGCAGTCCCATTAGATATTAAACAGGAATATTTGACATTACAAAATTTTGTTGAAGTAATAGAAAACAGCTTCCTCTTTGATTTTCAAATTACGCCTTGTTTTTCGCTCAATTAGAACTCGAGTTATAACTAAAAAACTAAAACTACGTGATTATAAAGGATAATAAACATATGGTCTTACTTTTTTAGGTATAACTCGAGTTCTAATTGAGTTGTAACAAACAAGTAGTAATTTGAAAATCAAAGAGGAAGTTATTTTCTATTATGTCAACAAAATATTTTGATTTCAAATATTGCTGTTTAATATCTAATGGGACTCGAAAATAGGTCAAAATGGCCTTTTTCGTCGTTTATTATTATTATAACCACTACAAAATCAAATTTTATACGGAATATATGTACTTTTCCTTTATTTTGGTGCACAATGAATAGAAAAGTCGTGAAATAAACTTTGGGACAAGGAAAAAAAAATTTGTAGAGTTGTGTAATCAATCATTGAAAAATAATCATAAGTAGGTAATTATATGGTATAGGAAAGCTTTTGAATGGCAACACAGAATGTCATGTGGCCATAAAGCTACAAGCCAAGAGTTTGTAATTTATGAAGAATAAATTAAAGATTGCGACTTTTGTCAAATATATGTACTAATAATAAGATACTTGTTGGGGTGGTCCTTATTTTGGATATTTTCAAATTTTTACGCTGACAAGGGCTAATATGGTTTGAACTAAATAAATAAAAAATCCCCCAAGTTTCAAGTCTCTATCTCAATTATAACCTGTGCCCCTAGCGATGTAAGTTTCTCATCTAAAGAACATGGGGGTTTTGGCATTAAAATATCAATTTTTTATTCCGGACAAAGTAATCGTTCAAAAAAGTTGAAACTCTGTAAACTTTATCCTTATAATACTAGCTATCCATCAGAATTATTACAGATTTTTAGCTATTATAATTTTGGAGTTACAGCTAAATAAAATACTGCTATATCTTAGTGTTACTAAGTTATAGACTCCAAAATTATAATAGCTAAAAATCTGTAAAAAATCTGAGGCATAGCTACTATTATAAGGATAAAGTATACATAGTTTCTAATTTTTTGAAACATTACTTTGACCGGAATAAAAAATTGATCTTTCAATGTCAAAACCCCCATTTATTTAGATGAGAAACTTACATCGCTTGGGGCATATGTTATAATTGAGATAGGGACTTGAAACTTGGGGGATTTTTTTTATTTATTTCGAACCATATGAGCCCTTGTCAGGGTAACCCTAATGCTTATGGTGTCCGTGGTAATAGATTCCAGGGATCGAAAGGGCTTGAGCATTATCATGAATGGACGAAAAGCGTTTGTCAAAGCTCTTGACATATTATATCCTCCAGCCATTGGCGTAGTTCGGGTGGTTTTCCTAGTGGGGTCAGCCGGCCAGCTGATTAGCCACCACAAGGTTTTTATTTCGCCAATCCGATTAGAGATCAACGAACTTTTTAGTAGAATTGATAAATTTTGAAAGTAATGAAATAATTTAATGAGAAGACCAGTATGCACCTGAGTATGCATTCGAGCTACTGTTTTAGAAAATAAAAGACTAGGAGAACTGTTCAGTAAACATTTAAATTAATTAATAAGGATAGAGGCGACTCTGGCTCAGTGGTTAGATTATCGGGCCGCTGACCTGAAATACGCTGGTTCGAGACCGAGTCTCGGCAGATATTTGCAGGCGCCTCCTCTTGGAAAGCAATGGCAACCTACCAAGATTATAATTTCATAATAACCTCTCCAAACTAGCCGTTCGGAACCGGCGTTAAAAAGTAGGTCCCTTATATCTGTGTAAAAACAGCTAAACATACTCAGCACAGGTATATGTGGAGAGGAGCCAAAACGTCAGGGAGGTCTGATATGTCACTTAAAGTAGAATAATAAGGATATCATAAGTGAAAGAATTAGCTTAAAATACGTTCGTGAATCATCCGGTATTGTGTGGAGTATTTCATTCGGTTTAGTCCAAGTTTTACTTCTTTCATTTGATTTAAATAAATTGAAGATTATAACAGAATAGGACCGGCACTAGAAACGGCAGATCTTCGATACATTAATCAAAACTATAAAACAATAATTGTATTATTAGCTCTTACAGATATGTTGAATTTATATTATTATTATTTTATTTTGTTTTAAAGATAGGAGTAAATAAATATCATATGTAATATTCATTTACTATAAGTTAAGGATTAAATTAAAATTGTGAAACAAGTGACCAAGAATCTCTTAACTCGTAGTAAATGAATATTACACATAATATTTATTTACTCTTATCTTTATTAAAAATGTTTCACCTTGCACCAACACCACAATCTCTACTAATAATTATTTTGTTTTGTTTTAGCCACTGAGGCCATCAAAGCAGAAGCCTCTCTTCAGAGGCCGGAAGTTCTCTTTCAAACTACAAGGGAGCCCCATAGGCTGAGCGCTGTAATTACAGCGCCTACTTATGTAAGTATTGTTCTTATTAAAATTTTTAATAATAAAATGTGAGATATTAATAAATTAAAATTTAAAAAAATCTTATTAATTCGATTGTTCAAAGGCTCTCAGACCATTATTTACGGAGATAGAAAGGTTTAAAGATTTTAAAGACAAAAAAATAAAATGCAACGGATCGTTTCTAAACTTTATCCAAAGTCATTTGGAATATTAATACATTTATTCCTTTATTATTAATCAGATACCACTGGCTATTTGCAGTATATGTTTAAAATAAAATAAAGAATTAAAAAAAATACTATCTTACTCTAGAGTAAAGTACTTTAAAATAAAATTTTAATAAATACTTTATATAGCCGTTTATGTAGTCCTTAAGCTATTTAATTCTAATATTGAATTTCATCCAAAATTGGTTAAGTCAGTTTCAAGATATTTAGAAAAAACTAAAAAATTACTGATATAAAGTACTAATGTTTGTCGGCCGATATGTACCAAAAACTAATCAGCACTTCATTTTCTTAAAATAAATGGTAGGTTTTCAATTTCATTTCAATCGGTGCAACGATGTGGAAAAAAATTGTGGACGAAAAAAGATACTTATACATGCAAGTTATATATTCTAACTACCTCTTCTTCCCTCCTTTATGTCAACGACTCCGGCTGACACAGCAACAATAAAATAGGCATAAAAGCCAGCCGCTCAGCTAGGCAAAGCAGTTCAACGCTCATTTGGAAATACTAGCGGTGAAGCTCTACCCTAACAGGTGCACCCCTCGGCCCCAGCTAAATTTCGGTGGTCCTCAGATTAGAAGAGAAGCTGATGACTCAGGCACGAACGGTTGCGCCCGTAGAAGAAACTACATGCTATCACCTGCTTTTTTGAGAAGGCTCAATTGCCCATACTATTTTCAGAACTTTAAAACCGGTTATAAAATTTATGTTTTCAGCTTACAACAAGCATTAATAATCACATAATATATATTTTCACGACAATTTAACTGTAACTCCAAGTGTAATAAACATTGTAAAACATTTAATTTTCAAATAAATAAATAAATATATAAAAGAAAGGAATCATTATCGTAAAAGACTATAAACATTCTATTTCATTTTAAACTTAAAACCGTACCACTATATTTTCCAGTAAACCCGTCAAAGTCTAAAATCTAAATTCAAACTATCCAGCGCGTAACAAACCCAACTCTGCCAAATTCCTCAAATATTTACGTGTTTGTCTAGAAACGATTTCTTTTTTAAAGAGTCCGGACACGTAAAATATAGCTGGCTTCCGAACACAGGGACAAGAAACTGCCGAAATACGGAAAATAAAGTGCGAAAATTATACACGGTTTTGGCGCCCAGCAAATTCCCATTCGAAAAAAAAAAAAAAAAAAATTTTAAAACCCGTATTGAGAAAATCTCTTCCAGTCAATTCTCAACGAGAAAAACATTACCTCTAAACGGTATCAATTTTATCAAGTGATAAGTGTTATCTGTGCTCCTACTATATAAGTGCAAATATTACTATCGCTCGCCACGCTAAAGATAGATCATCTCCATCTATTGTAAGTAAGACATTGAACTTGAACTTATAATAATAAATAAAAGAATAATTAAGATAAAAAAATATTGAATAAAGAAGGAATAAATAAATACTAATATTAATATTTATGATAAGCTGAATAAATTCAAAACGTATAGCTTAGATAAATGCCCCAATTAAAAATTAAAAAACCTTAATTGGTTAAAATGTCTCTAATAAACGAATAAGACTAATTAAATTTTTAATATTGCGCAATTAAAAATAATAATCATAAAGATAAAAATACTAATGAATTAATAAAAGATATAAAGTAATAAATAAAAATAAATACAGTAATAAAAGCACTATTGAATGGAAATAAATATGAAGATAAATACACCAATAAATAAAATAAATAAAATAATTTGCTATAAAATATACTTAAAAATAATTAAATATTTTAACTATAATATATATGTTCTATTACCTTTTTTAAAATAATTCTATGTCTAGATATAATCAACAAAAGATCGATAAATATTTTCTAGAATAATTAGACAGATCAAACAACATATTTGCAAAATTAAAATTAAGATATGTCGGAAATATTCAATGAAAATCTGACGTACGTTAGCAAAAAGAAAATAATTATCTATCTTACCATTAACATAATATTTTAATAATTTAATAGCTCTTTTTGAAGTATATATAATATATATAATATATTTTTTTTTTTTGTATATAATATCTTTTTTGGCAATAACAAATTTAAACAATGTCTACCACTACGCAAACTACCTCAACTACTACTTTTCTGCCCATTTCAAGTAAACTCCCTCATAATAATAAACCCCACCCCTTGCCATCACAAAATACATTTTCGTTTCTACGGCAAGCCAAAATATGTTCCCCATCCCCACGTAACACATCACGACAACCCCCTATTTTAAGAAGACAAGGCTTACGCACATCGTATCCACGAAATTAAGGAATACCTAGAAATAATCCCCACTTTTAATGAATAGAAAACCTAACGCCGTTTATTTTACAAACGGAAAAATTAAATTATTTTACAATGATAACCGCGACGGATTTCATGATTATATTATCGGTCATATAGAAAAACAAAATCTCCGGGGAAGCAGCCTTATATATAAACACCCAAAATATAGATACATGGGACGAGCTAAAAAATTGCCTCATAAATAGCTACGCTGACACGATGACAGTACTCTGATAATCGAACTCACACATTAGCAAACCCAGATAGGGGACGAACCCTTAGAATTTTACAAATACATTCACACTAAATTAAATATATTATATAACTATTATGTTCTTAATTACGAATCAGAACCAGAATTAATAAATTGCTGGCAATTAGCCCTTAAAACCTTCCTGGTGAGATTAAAAAAAGATCTCGCAGTTCTCAATTAGAACGAAAGATCCAAAATCTCTCGAGGCTTTATCGGTAATGAAAAAATTGTTATTCAAAAGAATTAGAATAAATAAAAGCCCACATACCACCAAATGCGTTTACACACAAAAAAATTTGCAAAATTTCAACCCCCGCCCCGAATTTTCAACAACGCCTAATTTTTTCCTCCCCGACAAAATTTCCAGCAACAGTCGCACACCACAATGTAATTTCAACCCCCAACAAAATTCCACACCCCGTCAAAATTTTTCATATTCTAATAATTCACTCTCATCCCTAACCACTTCGATAGGAGACGCCCGAAATTTCAACGAGGAAGAAATGAGCACCCCCACCCCCAGACGAGGGCTTGCTTACAAAGCATGATTAACCAGTCAAATAGATCACAAAATTTAAATTACCCAACGAAATAGATTATTCTGACCTAACCAGCAAAATTTTTTTTGGAACCAAGCACGCCTCCGGAAATTGTGCAAGACCCAAATACAGAAAATTGCAAGACTCCCAGACTTACCCCCAAGGCCCTCAAACAAAAATTAAATACAAATTTTCAAAAATTTCACAAAAATGAAAATTTACTCAAAAAAATTTAGAAACTAAAACCCCTCCCGAACTACCTTATAATCACCCTAACTAAAAATTAAAATATTTATTGATACTGGTAGCACGAATTCTATATTACCTAAATTATGAAATAAAATTTATAAAAATTATATTGGTTTATTTGCATCACCATGCTTTATTTAGCTCGTAAACCAAATTTCGCCCGTAAAACGTTCTTATTTCTTGAAATCTTTCATACAAATTCCCTCTTACATTTTTATTTATGATTTTCATTCTAAGTTCGATATGCTTTTAGGCCTTGACAATATTCGAAAACTTCAGGCTAAATTCGATTTCGTAAATGACACTTTAGTCACGACAAAGCGAACTTTTAAAATTTATTATTTGAATGTCCAAATCGAAGGTTTCGCAATCAACAATCTCGAAGTTGATCTCGCAGCTTTTCGGTTGAACATTTAAATGACGAAGAAAAAGTTCGGTCTCACCGAAAGTTATCCAAAAATTTAAAAAATATAATTTATGACGAAAATTCTCCACTCGCACTTTTTCATCAGATTAACAGCTTCCCATTCGGACCACAGATGATGTCAGTGTATACAAAGCAATTTAGGCTTCCCGAGATTCATCGAGCAGAAATTGAAAATCAAATCTCGAATCTTTTGGCACAAGAAAAATATTGAGCCCTCGTATAGTCCATGGAGCTCACCTAAAGCAGCTAAAGGAATCGTAGAAAAGCCGACGCCTCAGGTAAACTGATAGCGCCTCATTGATTTCCGCAAGTTACTTAAAAACGGTGTAACGATAAATATCCTATACCCAACATAAATGAAATGCTATAATTGGAAACCGTACAATTATTTTTTGAAAAGCCATAGATCTGGCAAGTGGATTTCATCAGATTGAGATGAATCCGGCCGATGAAAAAGCTGCATTCAGCACGGATACGGCCATTACCAATACCTGCCTTTCCGGTTTAAAAAAATGCCCCTACACCTTTCGCGTGTTATAGACCCAACATTCTAAGAGAAGATTTTTCAATAAAATATGCCTCGTCTACTTGACGATATCATAGTTTTCGCCAGCAACCTTAAAGAACATTTGGATAGATTAGAATTTAGTATTCGATAGGCTCAATCGAGCAAATTTTAAAATTCAACTAGATAAGTAAAGAATTCTTAAAACAGGAAGTTGCTTTCCTGGGTCACATCGTGACTCCTGAAGGTGTAAAGCCTAACCCCGACAAAATTAAAGCCACCAAAAATTTCCCCATTCCGGCTACGGCAAGTAAATTCTCCCGGTCTCCTAAGGTACTATCAATTGCTCCGCTTCTTATGACTCACAAAGCCACTAACAAAATTAACGAAAAAACATGCAAAAATTAACATTTCGGATATAGAATACAAAAACTATTTCGAGGATTGTAAGAAGCTCTTAACTAATGAACCTCTCCTACAATACCCCGACTATTCTAAAAGTTTAATATCACGACGGACACTTCGGATTATGCTATAGGAGCAGTGTTGTCTACAAGGACCAATGGGTCAAGACAAACTATCGCATACGCGAGTCGGACGCTAAACTGGCAGAAATTAACTATAGTACGATAGAAGGAGCTTCTAGCTATAGTCTACGCTACGAAGTACTTCAGACCGTACATTTTCGGCAGAAAATTCGACATATTCAGCGACCACAAACCTCTCCAGTGGTTGTTTAATATGAAAGATCCCAACTCTCAAAATTCATTAGATGGAGAACAAAACTAAAATTAATTATGACTTCGACATCAATTATAAAGAAAACGACAAATTGCATACAGCGGAATTCTTTATCGCAAAATTTTTTTCAGAGGAAATCAGCAATGTGAAATGTTCGGAAGCCATTGATCTCTACGAGTGGATTAATAATCCTCAAAATTTAACAAATCCAATAGATCCTACTATGGAAATGCAAAACTTGGAACGAGAACTACAAACACAAAATCCTGCCCACGGCCTCACCATCAACTTCAACCTAGATCCATTGAACTCCTTAATCAAATTATGAGTCACCAAGTATCAATCGACCCCGACCTTCTAGACGAATTAGACCAACAATTAGCACAAAATCTTCCTCGACTCCGCAAAACAAAATTAACTGACAAACCTCTATAAATTACTTCCAGAACCAAATTCATCTCAAAATTATTTTCACTTCAAACTACTTCAATTCAAAATTAAAAAATTATTCAACAAAAAAAAACTTCAAAGATTCATTGGCAATATCAAGACAATTTCGAATCCGATATAATAACTTTCTTAAAACAATATACCGTACCTTAATATAACTATTACTCTCGGACGCACGCGTTCTGAAAAAATTAGAACCAAAAAATTCATCATACGCACTTCACAGGTCTAAAAATCCTTTAAAGCAAATAAGCCTATTGAAAGATATCGAGGATCCTGAGGAAAGGACCGAGATATTAAAAATTACCTCTGGTAAAACAAATCATCGTGGGATATCGGAAACCCACGAGAAATTAAAAGATAAATACTTGCAGCCCCCAAGTTGGAAGGAGATATCACAGAATATGTAAATAACTGTGATATATGTCAAAAATCTAAATACGATAGACACCCCCAGAAACTAAATTAAATTTGTCCACGGCTTTGAAAACACCTATCAAAAATTATACATCTGGACAGGCTCGCGATAGAAAACCGAAATTTCTGTAATAGTGGACTCATTTTCAAAATTCGCCCAAGCCTATACTAAATCACTTCAACCGACGAAATCGTCGATAAACTGTTAAATCTTTTCGCTAAATAATATACCTAAATTAATCATTTCGGATAACGGTGGAGAGTTCAAAGACAACCTCCTCCAAGAGTTCCTCAAACTCCACAAAATTGATATTAGATTCACTTGCCCACAAAACCCATCTTCTAACGGAATTGTGGAGCGTTTTTCACTCTACTCTTATTGAACATATTCGACTGTTCAATAACAGAAGAACTTTAAAAAATCAACCTATAGCAACTAAAGTCTTATACGCTTTAATGAAAAACCCCGGACACATCGATGATACCCCGCTAGAAATTCTCTCCAACGAACCCCTTACTTCCGATTACTGTCAAATTACGCAAAAGAAAATTCCCGAATTGTGTATCTTCACATGAAACTTTACAGTGACACCGTAGAAGCGAAAGTAATTTACTTTCAACGAAAAGCCTTGCCCGAAAAATTACAGAAATCCCAGAAAAAGTATTCGTAAAGGAACAAACAAAAATGTATTAAAACGAAAAATCAATTTTGACATGAAACTTTGAAAGTAGTGGACACTAAATTAAAAACAGGCAAAATTGTTCCACGCACCCAAAACAAAACTGAGAAAATTCATCTTTCAGACATCAAAGACCTCGAAATTAAGAACTCCCGAAAAAACTGCCCCCATTCATTCGACTAACATTTAACTTCCAGAACAAGACAATTATTACGTATAAACGAGGCAACTTATTTTAACGCACCCTAACTATTCCACTGGCTCTACTGTGTCGCAGCCGATACCTGAAAATGAGTGCAGGAATAGCGGTAACTTTAAACAAAGTTTATGTATAAATATTGCGAAAACAAAAAATTAAAATGGGTAAGCGTGGAATCTCAAACAAAATAAAAAATTTTACCTATTACCTTGTAACTAAACAAGTTAGCCACGATAAACCAAAAGTTAGAAGGAATCTAAAATCATGCCTAATTAAAGTGAAAAGGCAACGTTTACAGACAACCTCAGTATAACTGACAACGCCGGCTTCCTCTTGACAAAATTCAAAACTCCTTTCTTTTTCAGATAACTATTATATCCATTACTATTACAAACCTAAATTTACCACCAAACGCATTTCGACATTAATAATGCCGTAAACAAATTAATGGCTATCTATTTTGGTTCAAATTCAATAAAGAACGTAATACTTATTTACCGTTAGCAACTACTCTAGAAACACAAAATGAAAAAACCAAATAACCTGGCTACTTACCAAACGAAACAAAAGAAGTTGATGAATGGTTTAGGTTCGGTATTAAAATTTATCACTGGGACAATGGATGATGAACCCAAACAACAAATGCGATCATCTTCTCGCTCTCCCAGAATCGAGAAAACTGAAGTCAAAAATCAAATAATTTCTCTGAACTCGATGAGTTAATCAACAAAATTAACCACCAATTAGAAGATATTTAAATAAATGAACGAAATTTGTGGCAATCGCTCGGCTATGAAACACACAGAAGTTGCGAAAAATACGAAACTCTACTTATTCAGAATTTGGCCCAATAACCTTATTATCAAATTCGTTCACCAATATTTTAGAAAACAATGAAAATTCCTCACTTTCTGTAATTTAAACATACTTCACGAGTATCATCTCAATGAAAGGAGTGATAAAATTATTTAAAATAAACAATTTAGAAATTAATTTGAAAATTATTAAAGACCACTTTATTCATTAAACCAATCTGCCGAGTTCATTATGGGTACATCGACATCGTTTTAGAAATTGCTAATTACAAACCATCAAATTTAACTATCGTTCAGTTCATTCCACTTCCCGTATCTAATAAATTAAATCAACAAATTATATTAGACGAAACATTTCAGAAAATTTAATAGTATAGTAGTGAACAATGCTGATATAGAAATCGACTATTGTTTTAATATTAATCATAAATTCTTTTTTTTGCAAAAACAAACGTGTATGCGTAATTTTTAATAAAACATGTATAAAAACAATTATTATGGTATAGTCAATCAAAATCCTATAGTGGCAAAAAATTTAACTACATACAGATACTACTATTATAAATATTAAACAAAACAATGTATTACTGTATAAATGGAGACACCCATAAATACCTAAAAAATTAAGACTATATGAAAATTGAAAAACATAATATTTCTATATTACTTAAATAATACGTTAATGGTTTCAAACTTCAACTATTCTTTAAATGTTCTTTATTTAGCCAACGAATTTAAAAATATATTAATTAATAGGCTACCACCATACATAAATAAAATGATCTGAATAACATAAAAAGAGAGGCAAAATAAGTGAAATAAACTGTTATCAAGCCCTGTAAAAAAACTATTTAAACACTTTAATCATTATAATATTACTAAAATTGTAACATGTGCCTTTTTTATTGGCCTATATCATAATAAATATAGAGCAAACTATAATTTTCGACTCCCTAAGTTAAAGGAAAACTAATAATAAAAAAGGAAACTAAATTTGAACTTGAAACCACTAAACACCGATTATCATGAAGCTCAGCCGGAAAATTCCATTCTCCGGATGAACCTCAATCTTAAGGAGGAGTTATATATTCTAACTACCCTCTTCTTCCCTCCTTGTGTCTAGCATTTCCTTTGACACAGCAACAGCCAAAATAGGTATAAAGCCAGCCGCTCGGCTAGGCAAAGCAGTTCAGCGCTCATTTGGAAATACTGCCCAGTGACTCTACCTAACAGGTGCACCCCTCGGCCCCAGCTAAATTTCGGTGGTCTAGTCGAAGCAGTGACTCAGGCACGAACGGTTAACCCGTGAAGAAACTACATCACTATCACCTTGGCGCATCCGGTAACTATGCTAACTTTTCGGAACTTTAAAACCGGTTATAAAATTTATGTTTTCAACTTACAACAAGCGTGTGTCACATAATATATATTTTCTCGCGACAATTTAACTGTAACTCAGTGTAATAAACATTGTAAAAAACATTTAATTTTCAAAATAAATAAATAAATATATAAGAAAAGAGATCGTATCTTAAAAGACTATAAACATTCTATTTCATTTTAAACTTAAAAAACCATTACCACTATATTTTCAGTAAACCCGTCAAAAGTCTAAAATCTAGAATTCAAACTATCCAGCGTAACAAGCCCAGCTCTGCAAATTCCTCAAATATTTTACGTGTTTGTCTAGAAACGATTTCTTTTTAAGAGTCCGGACACGGCAAAAATATAACTTCTCTATACGCCGCTTCCTGAAAAAATCACACTTTTTTGGCCTCTGGACAGAATTATACTTTAGACGGATAAAGTAAAAAGTGCATACTAAAATATCTTGCGGAATGTGTGTTAAAGAATTAATTTTAAGTTGGAAGTGCAAATTAATTTTTCTTTGTTCACTCGCTGAAGTATTTAAGTCTTTTAAGGAACCGTTCTTCATTGCATTTAAGTTTTTAAACGTAACATATGCTGTATAAATATAATTTCTTAATAATATAAAATGAAAAATAAAATAAAAATGTATAAATTAAAAATTGATCAACAGTTTCTATAGACTAACCTGTTAGTTAGATATTAGATCAGCATACACGATATATCCGGTTGCATATCTTAAAGCGTTTTCTTGCATCAAACCAATCCATATAAAATTTAAGTTACTACCACAAAAGTCCGTGAAATCGTGATATTACGAAATAAAACCATGATTTTACTGTTTTCTTTGTTTTACTACTTTAAAATTTGAATTTATTAAAAAAACATCTCTTAGTAAGCATCTCCCATTCTAAAAGTAACCTTGATACCAATTTCAAAGTTTTATAGCCCAAAATTAGTTTCAGAAAATCGTGATAAATCGCTGGAGTGGGATTTGGATTTTTATATAATTACTATATAGTGGCGCTTTATTGTGTTCGCCCTGGCAGAAGCATCTCGATCGCTTCATTTAATAATTGAAATTTAAATGATACTACTCAGTGTTGAAAGGAACATCATTTTTAGATAGAAGAGCTAGTTGAATAATGCTATATATATTTGTCAAATTAATTTGCCGTATAGCTTGTAGAAAATTTCTCTAAAAAAATTACAGTCTTGCCTAGAATCAGGCAAACGAACTTAGACTAAAGGCATTAAAAATACAATGACTACACCATTGAAACATTAATAGTATATCTTGATTTCTGTTACTTCAAACTATAAAATAATTTTAGATTTTAAATATATCGAGATATATTGTGTTAAATTTTTGAGCACTCAGGCTGAAAATGAAAAAACACCAATAGATTTTAAATTCAAACGACTAAATATATTAGTGGCACCACCGTAAATTTGAAATATAATTATCCAACTGGATTTTTAAACTGATGGCTCAAATGATTTTTTTTTTTTCATTAACCGAGCCATTAGAAATATGAGAGAAGAGAAATTGTATTTTTGATAAGGCTCAATTCCTTTAAGTAAAAACATCATCATGTTCATAATTATTCCTCCCCCCGCCGCTCAAAAATTAAAGAGGCGAAACTTTTGAAGACGATGTATTTTCGGTAGTTTACAGGTATACATTTGGAGTGTGGTTTTTAAGAGGAATAAAATTTTTGGACAGACGCTGCCCATAAAATTTCAAGCCAGAGAGCTTAAAACTGAAAGGCATGCAAAGCACACTTTGCCGAAAAACTCGTGAAAAATTATTGTTGAAAAAGTTTTATTTTGCCGAGTAACAGAGTTGTTGATTCACAAAGAAAACAAAGATTGTCCTCTACTTGATGCACAAATAAACATATACACATATATATCAAGATGATATATCTGTGTATATGTTTATTTGCATCAAACAGAGGACAATCTCTTTGTTTCTCTTTGTGAAAGATTCATTTGTCGCACGATCACTATCAAGTCAATCAGAATCGTTCTAATAATTTCGTACTTTGTCATTTTGCCTATGCATAGCCCAATAGATCTTTGGATCATACAAACATATACATGTAACTTTTCCATTGTGTTTACTATAGATATAAATTATCCGATTGGTTCGTAATACCCTTAGGTGGAATAGGTTGATGCTTCAAATTTTTGAAATTCAACATTTGGCATCAAACAAACGTTCTACGACCTTTTCTTCTTGAGTTAGCGCGAGAATCGGAATAATCTAGAGTAAAAAATAATAATTGAAATTTATTTTCTAAAGATGTATAATCAAAACTTAATTTAATGGGTTTCACTAATGAACTAAACCTGGCCAATCTGGGTACATTTGGCCCCTTAATGAGATCATTTTGGTATGACGAATTGTTTTTAAAGTGTATTTTAAAATATGTTTTCAATGCATTATGGTAATTAAAAAATAAGGTTTTAATACTCACCCATACATGAAGAGTAACATTTTAAATCAGCGGTTTCCAAACTTTATACTACTTTTTTAGCCAAAATCTTGTTATACTTCTTGTAGCCTCTAGATAGCTTAAGTTTCCAAATTTCAAGAATACTGCAATTTTCCCAAGACGAGATTTGAACGATTAAAATATTTATTTTGCGATACTCTAATTTGCAACCCTTTCCTTTGAATTCAATCGGATTAAAAATTTGACACAACTATTAACTCACAGCACTTGATAATCACACTAATTTTAAAAAATCATTTCAGCCGTTTTAGAAAGAAATAAAAAAGAAATAAGTAAGGGATGCCAAATTGTTAGTGTCGCGTGGCTTCAAATAATGTGAAAATGTATAAGTCATCTTGGTGAACACAACTACTTGATTATTTTTGGAATCATTATTTGAAAATTTATCCAAAAGATTTTAAAATTATATTTAAAAGTTTACCTTGTCTATAATGAAGGTTTAGAACAATTTTCAAAATGCGGGTGTCAAAAGAATACAAAAGCACTTAGGTATATAAAATAGAAAACACTTGACCCGCTGGCTTCTCAAAATGAAATAAATGCATTTCAATGTAAAGACAAGCAAAGGAAAAGAATCCCGTTACTTGATTAGATATCTGAAAGGAAAATATTGAATAGAATAAAAGCAGTATAAGACATGCCCAATTGATTGGAGATTGTTTTTAAAGAACTAACGAAGAAAAGCGTCGGTGTTTTTCACTTAACTTTCCTAGATGGTAGTATCAACGGCTTGTGAGACAAGCTTTTAAATAAACATTTAAATAACAAATAATCATTTATTGTAATAAATTCCATCACAAATTTAAAATATCAAATACAGTTTTACAGGTGTTATGACCACCTATTATTACTCATCCTAAACTTAGTTTCTATCATCATTCTCTAAGTAAATTCCTTGACTTGGAACGTTTACTTGGACAACTTTTTTAATAAAACTCTTAAATTTATAAATCTACTTGACACCGGATAGGATATGATCCGAATCTTCAAAAGCGTCATGGAAAATACTAGATATCTATAAAATCAAGTTTATCAAGTCAAATAAGCGTTCAAGTCAATAAAACCAACAAGTGAGATAGGGAAATCAAGTTTGATGAGTGAATTTCATTTTATGAAGGAAAAGCTGCGATTTTTTGAAACAGTGGATCATTTCCTGTTTTAAAATGGTGGATATCTATAAATCTAAGAATTTTAACAAAAAGTCGTCCCAGTGAGTTCCAAATGTAAAATTTAATAGACTAATTAGATAGGAATCAAGTATCTAGGAGTTGTGGAAGTTTTTTTATTTTATGAAAATACTTCAATTTTTTTAAAAAATTCAATTTTTCAAAACTTCAATACCATGTTACCATTATCAATTGAATGAAACTTTATTTAAATTTTAGAAAATTTAATATAGTTTAAAAAATTTATAGAGTCGTCTTTTGTCGACAATAGCCATCATAGTCAAAATAGAGGAAAAAATCGAAGAAAAATTACAATTTTTTAGGGATATACAAAAGTGATTCAGAGGGCTTGTTTTGATAGGCGCTAGTACAGTTACTAAACCTAAATATTCAATAAATTGTCTTCATTTTACTCAACCAATTTAAAAGAAATTTAATTTATCTAATAAATATATTTTTGATTTGATAAGCCCTTTTAGAGTTATTCAAGATAAACTGAAAAAACTCCGAAATTTTCTCATTTTGAGGCTCTTAGAAAAATTTCCACAATACAGATTTGGGGAAAACTTAGGGTAGTAATATTGGAATACCAATAAAGGTATTCCAGCAATAAAATCTTTACCGGAAATTATTTCCTGTTTAATCCTTTTTTGGCGTAATTTGCCGCAGAAGAGACATGATTGTTTCCTTCAATTTATAAAAATTCTGCCACTCTCAGCAAAAAACTTTCAATTTTATTATTATTGTGTTTACTATTATTCTTACATGGTAAACATAAATAATACTATATATATTTGTCTAGATTAATTTGCCGCAACGCTGACGTAATGCTGCCGAGAGAGAGCGCCATCGGTATATTTGCGGCAAATTTGAAATATAATCGTAATTTGGACTCAAATTTCGAAATGAAAGACTCCAATTGATTTTTAAGAAACATTAAATATATTGATAATTATTACCCCCCCTTCACCACTCAAAAATTAAATATTCAATTCGCTTTTCTTTGCGCACAGAAAAAGAAATCAATCACATCTTATTTGATTTATATATTATTTGTTTATTTTTTAATAATTTTTTTTATAATTTTTTAAAAATTTAAATTTTGTTATTCTTATTTTTTGATTTTTCAAAATTAAACGTCTTAAGACACGCATGCCCATATGAGTTTCTCATACATACTGGATGGAGCAGCCTGTCATACAAACAACACCTGATCTCTTTTAAATATTTGGAGCCTTATATCGATTATTGATCCCGAATTTTAAAAAAATGATATAATATAATTCTCCTCCTCACACGATACCACTTATTTAAATAAATCTATTTCCACACAAAAAATATCACAATGCTGTAGATTATAGAAAAAAAATACTTCCAGATTCATATCTAGAGCCTCATTTCTGAAGCTGTGTCAGGACGAAAATGAGGCGAAACTTTTAGAGACTATGTATTTTCGGGAGTTTACAGGTATACATTTGGAGTGTGATTTTTTAAGAGGAATAAAATTTTTGGACCGAGACGCTGCCCGCCAGGACACTTCAGCCCGGAGGGCCGAGCTTCGAGGGCGTGCCGAAGACACGCACGAAAAGCTCGTATAATATTAATGATACTACTATAAACGCACATTGAAAAAAATATGGTAAAAATGAAATTTTTCCACAGTTAATTTTTGAATATATGGATGCACATGTATTTTTTTAATATATTGGTTTTCACTACTTTGGCCATTATAAAATAAATATATTTTGTAAAATTGTGATGAATCTCGCGGCCCGGAAAAATTGGCCATGATCTATTACTGTGAATTTTATTTAATCTTGATTGAAACATTGCGAATGGATTAATTTGAAAGGAAAAATAATTTCAAAGAACAAAAAAATTGAAAAAATTGTAATTATTGTTATTTATGTGTGGCCGAGGGGTGAACCGCGATCTAATATCGTATACACCTACTTCCACTTCCACTTTCATTTCCAAGTAGAAGACAATAGATTATCTAATGAATTCCAAAATAATTCCACATAATTCCAAATACGTGTACACTAATTCCAATCGCGGTTCACCCCTCGTGTGTGGCCCTAGAAGAATGTTCTCCTCAATGCGATCCGGTTGGCCATGCCTGAACTAAACAGTCGAGAATTTAATAATAATAATACCATTTTTGTGTCAATTGAATATTTTCGCCGCCTACTATGTCTAAAATATTTATTTATGTATAAATCCCTAAAGAAAACTTTTCCCTAGTTAAAACTCGACTTCAATCCAATACATTAATTCCATTACATTTCACTTTTTCTAATTTTCAATTAATAAAAAGCAGAAATTAAGATAATTATATGTGATTGTATTAAAAAAATTCAATTAGCATTGGATACCATTTTAAAAATATATCTTTGAAATGAAAATAAATAAAGCCAAAATCCATTTAGCTCATTTTACTAAAAGATAAAAATAAAACGAAGGATCTTGATATTAGATTTACCTCGAAAAGATACACAAATTAAATTAGCTTAAGTCCCTTTTTTTGGTTTATGTATATAAATAATTTATTTTAGTTAATATATTAAATTGAAACATTTTCCTCTTCGTTTTTGCTTTTAAAAGTTACTTATCCAATTCTTTTTGAAACGAATTATATTTCCTTCACTAAATACTTACCTGTGGGATTCATAAAAAAAAACTTCGTATGCATATTGAACTAATATGATTTGAAAACAGCCATTTGGAAAACGTGTCGGTAATATTGAATAAATTTCCAATCGATAGAGAGGAAAAAAATTACAAATTTATGAACATGTCTGTCAGAGATGAACATTCGCTCGGAAAAGAATTTATCTGATGTATCTAGTAATAATAAAAAAAAAAGATGGATATTTTTCTTTAAATATATACATTATACAAGAACATAGAAATAGCAATTTTAATAATTATTGCAAATTGAGTTTTGTTGGCACAAAGGTTGAGATGGTTAGAGCACAAAGAAAGTATGTTGCTTACACTTCAGCGAAATGATAGATACTGATTTTTATAGGGAAATAATGACGCTTTAACATTAATATAGTTACAAGATGATCCAATGCGATTTAATGCTAGTTACGCCATCTTTTGTAAATCCTCAAAACTTAAGATAAATATTTTATCTATTATTTCTCATGGGGTCAATTACCCGATTGTATATAGAAAATTTACACGGTACCTGTTTTACAGGGTTTCGCTTTTCCACGGTTGTGACCCCCTATCCCCTGATTTACACGGTTTCAGTTTGCACGGTTCGAATATGGGGCTACATTTTGATTGTGAAGTCATGCATACATTTTGCAAACTTTAATCGCAAAGTGCAGATATGACCAGTGGAGCCAGCTTAGGGATTTCCCCACCCAAATTTAGAGGTAGAACAAGCTCTGAAAGAGTCAGGACTCCGGCTGGCGATCGCAATACTTCACATTACTATATTCTATATAATATAAATGTGAAAGTAAAAATTCCACCGAGATTTTTGAAGTGAAACTACGTTTACTATTTTGAGAATTTTTGTTACAATAAAGGGGAAATTACTCAATAGAGGGGAAATAAGAGAAGGGAGTATGTGTTGGGTATACGGTTTTACACGGTTTCCCTTTTGCAAGGTCCTGACCCCCTATCTCCTGATTTACAGGGTTTCAGTTCGAATATGAGGCTACATTTTGACTGTGAAGTCATGCACTCATTTTGCAAACTTTAACCACAAAGTGTACGTATGACAAATGGGCCAGCTTAGGGGTTTCCCCTCCCAGATTTAGGGGTAAAACAATCTCTCAAAGAGTCAGGACCCCGTCTGGCGATCGCAATACTTCACATTATTCATATTCTATAGAATATAAATGTGAAAGTAAAATTTCACCGAGGTTTTTGAAGTGAACCTTCTTTAGCGTCGTTACTGTTTGAAAGTGTTTGTTACAATAAAGGGGAAATGACTCAATAGAGGGGAAATAAGGAAAAGAGTATGTGTTGAGTATACGGATAGACAAATTTCACTTTCGCACCCTGTTAAGATTGTTTCTTGATTATTATCATTTCCGTCCATAATTTAATTTATAATTTGAAAATACAAAGTTTATATTGGCAAAATAAGGACAAGTTTACGTGTGACTGTTGTGCCACCAGCGTTTCCTCAGATTTAGGGTAAAACAATCTCTCAAAGAGTCAGGACTGTCACACATCCGTGTTAATACTTTCACATTATTATATTCTATAGAACATAAATGTGAAAGTAAACAATTTCACCGAGAGTTTTGGACAGTGAACCTTCTTTAGCGTCGTTACTGTTTGAAAATGTTTGTTACAATAAAGGGGAAATGACTCAATAGAGGGAAAATAAGGGAAAAGAGTATGTGTTGAGTATACGGATAGACAAATTTCATTTCCACCCGTTAAGATTGTTTTTATTATAAAATATTTTTACTTTACCATACAGGGTATGGTCAAGTATTGTAATCGTGCATGAAAAAAGTGTTTTTTTCCATCCTTTTTTCGAAATATCTCAAAAACGGCAGAAAATATTTTGATTAAAAAAATTGGGCGAAACCATGGCTATTCGGTCTACAAAAAAGCCCTAATAAGTGAACATCCAAAAAATTATATTTTTCGAGATAATAATTGTTTTGTCAAAATGTCTGTTAGTCTGGTTGTCTGGTTGCCCGTCTGTTAGTTAGTCTGTGCGTTACCAAATTTTGTGGAAGAGCTAGCTCAAAAACTAGTGTGATTATCAAAACCAAATTTCACACGTAGTTTTGATCCATTGAGATTAAGAGCTGATTAGATTTTGGTGCAAATCGACTTAAAATTAAGGGGGGTGGAGGGGGGGTTAAAAATTAAAAATCTAGGCCATTTGAGCAAACTCAACCAAATTTTGTATACATAATAAGTGAACCCCCAGAATTCTAAAAATGCATAATCCAACCACCCAAAATGAGGAGGGGTCAAAAAATGAAAATCTAGACTCTTCTACCAAACTCAAGCAAATTTTGTATACATAATCAGTGGACCTAGAGTAATCTAAAAATGCAAAAACTCCCTCCCCTACATGATTATAAATAATTTTGTTAAATATTGAATATAAGTGAGGTTGTATGGTAAAGTCAAGTGGATGGCCACATCAGAACACGTCAGCTTATTTATTATAATTTTGATTATTTACTTATATGAATTGGAGATTTCTGCTATTTTGTCATTGGTACATCAGAACTTGACCAAATTAATATGGTATCAAAACTATACTGAAACCAATGCAAAAAATTCATATAAATCGGTTCACAATTGGCGAAGAAATCGAGTAAGATAGATACAAAAAAAAAAAAAATTAGTCGAATTGAGAACCTCCTCCTTTTTTTGAAGTCGGTTAATAAAAAAAAACAAATATGCATATTCAAATGTAATGAAAAATTATTTATTTTTTTCACAGTTAACATTGTGTCGACGATATCTCCTAACTCATATTTTATTATATTAGAGTATTTTTATATCCCCGATCAGTAATAAAGATATATTTAGCAATTATTTTTGTACACAATTGTTAGATTATTAAAATTTATATCAATTTAACTCTTTTCCAGGCTTACACGTGGAGTTAGGGGAGCTAGCCACTCTAATTACACCAATGTCCAATTGTATTTACAAGTACTTTATTTATATAAAAGACTACTAATTGATTTTAGTTTTTCTCTTTTTCCTCTGCTAAACTAAATTTAATTAATTAGGCCCCTTCACAATTCCTTTTTTTTTATTGTTTTCTAAATAGAAAAAAATGCAAATACAAAAGCTATTTAAATTAAGGGAAAAATTCAATTTGTAAATTGCAAATAATTTATAAAACTTAATGAAATAGGAGTTTGTTGTAAATTTAATTATCTATCAAGTTGAATGTGCGAATTCTTAATGTTCTACCAGCGAAGCTAATTAAATTGAAAGAATTTATTCAAATTAATTGATTGTAACTAGTCTGGCAGTCTATTTCGAGAAGTCAAATTAAGTAATCACTACAAAAAGACTATAAAAAAATCAGAGGGATTCCATTCATGACTTTCTAATTCCCTAAGTTTATTTATTTATTTCTTAAAGACGAGTCAAAACTCATTTTACAATAATATAAATTAAACTAGCTGCAAGGCCCGCCATCGGCGGCCCTCTTGCTAGCCAGGGACGCGCCACCTGAACCCCCAGCCCTAGAACCCCACCCACTACACCCCCCGAAACCCACCCATCACCCCCACCCCCGCACCATGACCAACTCCCGCCCCCACACCACCACGCCAACACTCCATTCCGCACCCTAACCCACTAACCCCCCTCACCCCCACCCCCGCACCATGCACCCGTTCCAAACCCCCGCCCCACCCCTTCCACCTCGGACCCCGCACCCCATCCACCCCGGACCCCACCCCGTGACCTCCAACCCTGCGCACCATACCCTCGCCTAGCCCCCTGGACCCCACCTCCGCTATGCCCTCTGGACTACATCCCGCACCACCCCCTGCACCCCCACCCTACTCCGCCTCACTCCTCACCCCACCCCCATTCCACCCCCGCACCCAGTTTTTGCATTTCTAGCCTTCTAGTGACCCACAGATTATGTATACAAAATTTGGTTGAGTTTGGCCCAAGAGAAAGAATTTTCATTTTTTGACCCTCCCCCCTATATTGGATGGTGAGTTTTTGCATTTCTAGCTCTCTAGAGGCCCAGAGATTATGTATACAAAATTTGGTTGTGATTGGTCCAAGGGCAAGAATTTATATTTTTTCACCTTTATACATTTTATATATAGATACACCCATCCCTTGGTTTACACGGTAGATACGTTCTAGGAAAAAACGTGTAATTAAAAACCGTGAAAAACGAGACACAGCATCCACCCGCTAATGGTTCGAGAGAAATCCTCTATTTATGAATTGAATTTTATTATCATTTTGTGAAACATTCACACGGTTCAAATACTTAAGTGCAGTTCAAATACTTAACTGCGGTTCAAATACTTATCCGCGGTTCAAATACTTAACTACTGTTCAAATACTTTACCACTGTTCAAATACTTAAGCGCGGTTCAAATACTTAACTCCTCGTATTTCTAATTAGCTTGCTGTTTATATACTTACCTTGTGGTTATATTTAATTAGCTGTTTTCATACTTTACTCAAGGTTTAAATACTTAATTATGGTTTAAATACTTAACTCTCTGTTTTCTTAGTTAACTCTCTGTTTTCTTAGTTAACTCCTCGTTTTCCTAATTAACTCACTGTATACATATTTACTGAGCTAGACTTCTGAAACTTGGATACAAATCAGAAGAAAGCTATCAGATTTTTATAGTTACTATGGAGTTTAGGGATTAAGGAGTTCCGCTATCTGGAAGTAAAATCAAGTCGAACTGTAGAAGACCAAAACCCTGATAGTACGCTCATACTAAAAGAGGTTTTGTAGACCCTAAGTTATCTTAGCTACAATAGTTCAACTCATATAACGATTAGATTATTTTTTTAATTTTCTGTATTTTTGAACCAAAGCTCCAAGTCCAAAATCCAAACATCTCATCGATTTGGAAATAAAAACACTTTGATGAACTTTCTAAGGCTTTTGATTTCGACTTATAGTATGTTTGTAGCCCAGAGAAACACACGGAGAGACAGAGAAAATCATGTTTGAAATTGATTTTTCTTCAAATTTCAGATATTTCTAAATATGAATAATCAAAAAAGAATAAAAATTGTAAATGTATTCAAAATATTCGTCTCGCCGAGCATATCGAATGTAGGAGTTGCCATACCTTCTTGTCCAAGCAAAAATTATATATAAGTCATGTCAAAATTATTTTAAACTAGCTTCAAAGCCCGCCTTCGGCTTCGCCCCCTGGACCCCCACGTGGCTGCTTTATTGATGTTTTATTAGTTACAGAGAATAAATATAATTGTTTTATTATAAAGTCTTAAATAGATATAATTTTAGATTCTAAAGTATTTAACTGCAATATACACTCATAAGAAATAAGATGAAACAAATATTTAAAATGTATTAAAAATCCACTTGTTAAGGGGAAAATAAAAAAAGTTATATTATATGTAGGTATTATTATAGATAAGAAGACTTGAAAATTACAATTATTATTCATTTTGCTAGACACAAAAGTATATACAATCTATTTATAAAAAATTCTCTTATTCTCAAGCTTGAGTTGTTTATCATAAAAAGAATTTAGTTTTTTTGATTTTAAGTCGATTCTTCCACGTTTTCAGTAGAGCTTGCCCTTAATAGACAAAACATCAAAAATGTAATGCAATAAGGTTATTCCTCTAGTATTAGATAAGAATCGATCGTTATTTTTGATTTTAAGCCGATTCCTCCATGTCTTCAACAATGGTTACCAATAATAATCGAAGGGTCAAAAATCTAATGTAGAATTGTTATTCCTCTAGTATTAGATAAAGAATCGATTGCTATTTTTGATTTTAAGTCGATTCCTCCATGTCTTCACCAATGGGTACCAATAAAAACCGAAACGTCAAAAATCGAATGTAGAATGGTTATTCCTCGACTGTTAAATGAGAATCGATCATTATTTTTGAATTAAAGTCAACATGAACTGCAAATTGCAAGTGATATCTGATTAATAATAAAGAAATAAACATATTAATATTTCAAATGAATTTGTATAAAGTTTAGCAACGATCCGTTGCAGTTTATTTTTTAATTTTTGTTTTTAAATGTACTTTAAAAAAATAGATAGTTTTTTTTAATCTTTGTTGTTATTAAATTCTTCTTCAACAATAATGTGGTTAGAACTATTAAGAATGAATGGCACTCAAAAAATCTGACAAACAGGGCCGCCAACACATGTTTAGTTTGCTAGTTTAGTTCTTTTATTGTTTGGCAAGCTATGTTGGCTAACCTGAATTTTTTTTAGTTTTTCCTGAATTTTCCAATTTTCCGGGCAACTTTTCCATTTTTTTACGTATTAACCTGAATTGGACTATTACGAACATTTAAAAAAAAAATTAGCCAAATCGGTCCAGCCATTTGAGAGATCTGCGCTTACAAAGAAACAGAAATTCATTTTTATTATATAGATTAGCAATGCTTGGAAACGATGCCATGATTGAGGATCAAAGTAACGTGTATTTTGATGGAAATATTAATTTATTTTATTATCTCGGCCTCAACTCTTCAATTTAAAATTTATTTATTTGCAAATATCTTTCAAATTAAAATACAGTTCGAGAGAGTAAATGTGAACGAAATTAACCATTTTATTAAATTTGTGTTTAAAACTCATCATTTCAATTTATTAATAAAGCAATAGATAAATTATATTAATAAATTGGCTTCGCATTTAGAGTGGGTTGCAATTTTCATTTTAAATGGGATGCATGGATGAGGTTCCAATTTGCTCACTTATATTATATTTAATTAATTAATATATTGATATAAAAATTAATAATATATAATTCAATCAATTTTCATTAATTAGAATATAAAACATGTTTTTAAAACCAAGTTATTGAATGTGAAATAGAATTATTTTTCGATAAGTTTTTACTCTATCCAATGCGAAGCATGGGTAAAAGTATTGTAATCGGTCTCGCAGCAAGCGCGAATTCATAAAGGGTCCTCAGGTAAAGACTACGGAACCCATGGTCTCAATTATAGTTACAAATTATAGTATTCATTTAGGTTGAATTTTAGCACGTGACGGTTTTGCTAAAAATCACATGGGGTCTCGTCCAGAGGCTCAAAAGGTGCGATTTTTTCACGAAGTACGTGCGGATGGATGTATGTAAGAGAAAGCGTTGGGCGAATGAATCAGAAAATGATAAAGAAATTCAATTAATAAATATAGAAATTCTCTCGAAACGTTTGCGGGTTTTAAATGAACGTTTTATGATTGTTTTTTTATAAAATATTTTATTTATTATAATTTTGATTATTTGCTCATTAGAATTGGAGTCATTTTGTCATTGATCATATCATCAGAACTTGACCAAGTTAATGAGAGTACCCCTAAGGTACCCCCTTTCCAATAAAAAAACAATAATCGAAACCGGTCAACGTGGCAAAAAGTTCTCGCTGAACATACATAAAATAAATAGTTAAGTATATTGACTAGCTTGGAGCTATACTGATCCAAACGCAGAAAGAATCATCAAAATCGGTTCATAAACAAAGAAGTTATGCGCAAACATACCTAACAAAAAAGGTCCAATACCAATGAAATTTATATGGTACCAATCGGAAACTATACTGAACCCAATGCAAAAAAATCTTCAAAATCGGTTCATAATTGGCAGAAGAAATCGAAAGATATTCAGTCGAATTGATAACCTCCTCCTTTTTGAAGTCGGTTAAAAATAATGGACTTATACAATTATTAATAATAGCCAGTATTTATCGAGTGTGATTTTTTTTAAAGGTGGATAAAATTTTTATTTTATTAACTCTAATATTTTTAAAGATAGAAGTAAATAAATATTATATTTAATATTCATTTACTATGAGTTAAGGATTCTTGGTCACTTGTTTCACATTAAAAATTAAAAGAGATAAAAGAATTTTCAATATATATATCGTATATTTCGGGCTATCAACCCATCTTCAAGAAGTACAGAAAATAACTAATTTAGCTTATTGAATGCTAGGTTATATATATGTTTAGTGAACAGAGGAAAAAATGTGTTTTCATTATTTAGAATTATTTTTAAGGACAATTTCTCTTAGACTTATTGTTAATTATGTTAAAATATGCCCTGGCGAACGATGAAAATATTATCAATAATCAACTCAATGTAAAGCAAAACATAATAATTGACCTATTAATAACAAAGCCCAAAAAAAATTATTCCCAGCTTAGAGACATAAGTCAATGAACTTATAACTTTCCCTTATTTATCCACACCTATGTCAATAAACCCTATCCAACCCAAAATTTTTACTTAACAATAGCCTAAGAGAAATTGTCCTTTAAAATAATTTAAATAATGAAAACACATTTTTTCCCTCTGTTCACTAAACATATATATAACCTAGTTTTTTTTTACTTAGAGAAAGTGGTGTAGGTTTTAGGTGAAACATGATATTAATTAATAAAAGTAAAGGGTGTGTAGTTTCACAGTGAATGAAATAAAACTCAAATAGGTTTATACAAACTCAATATATTTCGGATTATTAGTCCATCATCAGGAGTTTGCAGGTTAAAACTAATAATAATTGAACGAGCTATCACAATTTTTAACATCTAAATCATAAGTACCAATATAACATGATGATATAACATGATTGATGTTTTTCTTGTGTTATATTGGTATGTATGATTTGAATGTTATATTGGTACTTATGATTTAGATGTTAAAAATTGTGATCGCTCGTTCAATTATTATTAGTTTTAACCTGTAAACTCCTGATGATGGACTAATAATCCGAAATATACTGAGTTTGTATAAACCTCTTTGAGGTTTTATTTCATTCACTGTGAAACTACTACCCTTTACTTGATTAATTAATTTATATAACCTAGCATTCAATAAGTTAAATTAGTTATTTTCTGTACTTCCTGAAGATGGGTTGATAGCCCAAAATATATATATTGAAAAAAAAATTTACATCTTTTAATTTTTTAATTTTAATGTGAAACAAGTGACCAAGAATCCTTAACTCATAGTAAATGAATATTAAATATAATATTTATTTACTCTTATCTTTAAGTCAAGATGATTCACTTTGCACCAAAACCACAATCTCTACTAATTAGTAATATTTTCAACCCTTAAATGCATCCTGTTGCATAAATGCAACATACCTATTTCAGCTTACCTGAAATGCTAAAGAAATATTTTACTTCATAAGTGCACGTCTGGTGCCATGTTGGCAACAGTGCAATTACATAAAAACATACTCATAAATGGTGCCAAATACTTGCATTGGCGTTTAAATTTTCAGTTGTCATCTGTCCCTCACTGTAGTGGTTTTTCCATGTTTATGCACTTGCTGTAAAACGTGCATATTTGATTCAAATTTTGTGAAAAAATAATTTTGTGGTATTGTGCTTAAAAAAAAATAAAAATTGTTTTAAATTATTTCATGAATAAATATCTTAACTTGCCTTAATTGCAACAATAACAAATTTTGAAAATAAAGCTAAATTTTTACACCAAATATTTTTTAAATTATTTTTCCCAGTGGCCTTTTGACCGACCATGTTTTTAGTCCAAAAAAAATTTTAAATCCAAAACAAAAAATATATGTATTTAAGAGGTTAAAAATAACTTTAGGAACTTCTTTTTGTTTCGTTTGAATTTTTCCAAGAACTTTTGTTAAATATCACGTACAGTAATCTCACCAAATTAAGAACATTTTAATGAACAATCATTTTTTTTCCAAAGTTGAACTTTACCAGCCATTTGTTTCCAATCCAGGGAGAGATTTATTGTTTTTTCCTGTTTCAGATGTCCCCCGGGACCCCAGTGTCGCCCGTCTCCTCCACAGCGGCTATTAGTGCTCCCAATTCCGGAATCTATCGGTGTCCAGCCGCTGTTTCTTCTACAAATCGACCCCTGGCACCAAATTTGTGGGACGAATCCGCCTCGGCAAAAATCACATCTGTCAATAATGGCACAATGCGAAAAGAGCGCAACATAATTTCGAATTCAATACCAGGACCTGAAAGTTGTGTATGAACAGATTATTTTTGCATCGATATTCTTGCCAAAAAGACAATTTCCAATTATTACTCTTCTATGTATCTGTATATAAATATAACTGTGCGTATGTGTGTGTGCGTCGGAAAGTAAGAGAGGCCAGGTAAATGGGTATTTTTACAGCTTTGCCAAAGAAAACACTTGTTGTCTTCAAAGTCGCATCTAAAAACGACTCAATTCGTGTTATTCCAAAGAATTGGAATCGATCTTTTAGACTGCCTGTATATATTATACATATATAAATAATTTAGATACAATTTTCCTCCAAATATGTTGTTTTTCAAGAATAAAAAGGACTAAAGTGAATAGTGTTCTATAAGATTTAGCTCGAATTATTATTAATACCAATTCACAACAATTAGAATATTTTACATAAACAAAATCCAATTTTGTGTTTGGACATTTAGAAAAATGCTCTTTTGTATATTTTTCATATTTTAAATTACATAAAAATGTATTTGTTAATTTTCTGTGTATTTAAAAATTATACAATATTGGCGAAATCACATTAGAGGTGACATCTCATCGAGTTATATATGCTGCAGTAAAAGAACGGGTTCTTACTAGTTAAAACGCGTTTCACTAATACTTTTGTGTAGCAACTAGAATTTACTGAAGTTGGTTGAGTTTGGTCCAAAGGTCTAGAATCTTCATTTTTGTCCTTCCGCCTCATTTTGGGTGTTTATTTCAAAAAATTTTTAAACGAAATTGTCAAAAATTCCATTCTCTACAACTTTGCTACTAATTTTTGACATTTTCGTTTAAAATTTTTTTGAAAATAAATACCCAAAATGAGGCGGAAGGTCAAACATGAAGATTCTAGACCTTTGAACCAAATTCAACCAGCATCAGTAAATTCTAGTTGCCACAGGGATGTTCAGTGAAACTTGTTTTAATTAGTAAGTACACGTTCTTACTAAAAATGGGTTTTTGCTGCAACATATATAAATTAATAATTTTACATGTAGTGGAATAGCTATTTCATTCTTTTAACATATAGTGGCAGAAAGCTAACTGCAAAACAATTTCTATTCTCCCATAAGAACAATGCATTTACTTACCTGTTAACTAGTGCCTCTCATTTTCGCCAATAGAACTAATAAAATAAATTATTTATTATTTTATTGGCCAAAATCTTGATAGGGGTGACATTTATACGAGATATGTAGAATTAATAATCCCTATTAGCGCTCTTGGTTTAGAACAAGTTTCCTAGACACTCGGAGATCTTCTAGACATCTTAAAGACACCTTAAAAACAATAAGAGCTGAATAAGACATCTAGATCGAGTCACGTGGTATCTGGGATATTTAGTGGGAACCGCTTAGTCTTTAAAGAAACTTAAAAAATTATTATTCTTATGGGGAATAATTTTTTGTTCCCAATGAAAGAGCGCCTCTAGCTTTTGCTGATTTTCGCCAATAGACAAGATTTTTTTCTATCCTAATTACCTTGTTGTAATTTCAAATTTGATTTAACACAAAAAATTAAGATTCTTTGTCATATTCTAAAAATTTGGAAAAGGAAAAACAAATAGGTAAACGATTTCGACACATTTCTCAGGTACGGTTACAAGCGGGTTGCAGCGGATGCAAGGGGCCTCTGAAAAATAAAAAAATCATTTTTTTTTAATATTATTATTATTTTTTGTAGTTTTTAAAATTTGAAGTTCATAACTATTTTTTATCGTTGAAATTTTTTTAGAGCTACAAAATATAAGGCCGGACCTGACATTACTTACACAAAACAGTATTATTTATTTGTTTATATTTTAAATTAATATTTTCATTAGGGTCGGATAGTTAGTTTACTTGAATGAAATTTTATTGTTTACAAAGTTTCTTTGTGCATATGGTTCATTAACATGAAATATTATTTATAAAATATTATTACATTTTTAATATTAGACGGTTAAATTTGAATAAAGGCCGCTTCACACAAGACATTTTCTCCTACTTGTTCCTTACTTGTTCGGCTAATTGTAAATTTGGAGGCATGGAGGGGATGGAAATGAAGTCCCTCCGGACTCTCTTACTAGCATGCTTGCTTTATTCAAAAGATAGGGCATGTTCTAAATAAAAAGTTTAGCTACTTGAAGCTGGCAGTGGCCAGCCAATCAGGCATTATTTTATCATGTGGGTGACATGGGCATTGGCACAATACATCAGCTGATATTTTGTTTATCACTGTTCAACTCTTTACTGCAATGAATAAAGAGAATATGCCTTCCAAATTCGTCTGCGATTGATAATTTCTGCAATAATATTATTATCAGCCATGTTTGTATCTGAGCTGAAACTGAAAGATGGTACTCCAGCTGTCTGGACTGACACATGCGCGCCCAACCTAGCAACTTGAAAATTTTCTGGAAAAGCTCCGTGTGAAGCCAACAGGCGTAAAATCAGCCTGACTGAACTAGCTTCAAATTGCATGTAGGTCGAACAAGTAAGAAACAAGTAAGAAACAAGTAAGAGAAAATGTCTCGTGTGAACCAGGCTAAAGACATAAATTAATTTGATTTAAAATTGAATATCTCGAGTACCATAATGAAAATCAAAAATAAATATAAATCACAATCGATGGTATCTTCTACTGAATCTGAAATCTAATGAATAATAATTTGTATTACGTGTCACAAGTATTATTCACTCTCTTGGGATTTAACTCAAGTGCCAAAGATACTTCTATATCCAAACTGAAATTTTATTTAATTTCGAGACTAGCCATACATTCATTCTCTTGCCCATAGAGTTTTGAAAATTTACAAAATACGAAATTCTCACCAATTTCTATTTAAACTAGTGGTTTGGCTGTATGTTTAAATTTAGAATCAATTGACCGTGAATTTTTTTATGATGAATATTCAAATCTTAGACTCCAAACTTTTTGAGGTTGTAATTAATGAGTCAGGCTGGTTTTCAAACTAGCGAAGTTTGACAACTTTTCTTCACGCACGGATTTAATTCAAAGTTGGAGTAGTGCAACCCACTTCTATCATTATCCTATTACAGCTTGGATTCAATAAAACACTACCTCGGAAATTTCCAAATAAATCTATACTATTACCAACAAAATAAACTTTTATATATAGTACAAGATCCTGACTTAGGTCGACCTTCACCTTTCGAGTTTCCTAATGAAATTAATATTTTGATAAAATAATGTATTAATGAATCAAACTTGATAGGGGCGACATCCAATTTCCCTTCATAGCTATTTTATCTAATTTATTAGATTTTTATTTTTGTTAATTTTTATTATTTTTTTTAATTATCTACATTTTCATATATAATAATAAAGGAAACTCTATAACTAAAAAATACTAATACGAAGTTACCTGTTGATACCCTGTCTACCTGGACTTGTGCAGAGAAAAAAGATGGCGACCCAACTTTGGCATTTGATATACATATTTTACTCTCGATTGGTAATATATTTATCTGGAAACTCAATAACTACATTTATGTAATCAAATTAACAACTTTAATTTTTTATTAAAAATAGCTATGCAGGAAAATTGGATGTCGACCCTATCAAGTTTTGTTTATTAATACATTATGTTATCAAAATATTAATTTCATTATGAAAATCGATAGGTGAAAGTCGACCTAATTCGGGATCTTAGACTAATAAGAAAGATTTTTTTCTGGTAATTTTCTTTTTTCAAAAAAATTTCAATATTTACCTCAGAGATTTTTAAACATTTAGTTTGTCAACCCTTGGCACACAAAAATAAATATTTAAATTTTATCTATAAAAACAAAAATAATATAAAAAATAAAAAAAAATGAAAAAATTAAAAAAAAGACAAAATGAATAAAAATTACATTTCAAAAACGTTATATCTTCTATATTTATTTTATTATATGTATTCTTTAAAAAATCTATGTTTAAGGAACTTTAGGTATGAAATCTATTTTAATATAATAATAAAAAATTTATGAAAAGTTTCCTCCGTTGGAAAAATTTGTCATTCTCATTAATCAATTCTTTATTAACCGACTTCAAAAAAGGAGGAGGTTCTCAATTCAATTGAAAAGTTTCTGTTTTGTTGGGAGTAGCAGAGTTGTTGATTCACAAAGAGAAACAAAGCGGTTGTCCTCTGCTTGATGCAAATAAACATACGCACATATATATCAAAATGAAATATATTATTTATTTGTTTGAGACTATAGTTTCGAAGGCTTGGCCCTCATCATCATTCTTTTTAATTTTAAATATTATTTTTCATTAGATCAGCATCGCGTGGATATTAAAAATTTTGAAAAAAAATTGCCTTACTTCTAAGATGAATAGCCAGGTAGAACTATCTACCTGGCAATATTCAGCTTTTAGAAAGGAAGAATTTTTTCAAATTTTTTCAATGAAAATCCACGCGATGCTGATTCTAATGAAAAAGATTTATGATTAAGACGATTGGCGACGCTATCGAGATAGTCTCAAACAAATAAATAATATACGAGATACCTATATCATTTCGATATATATGTGTATATGTTTATTTTGCATCAAAATGTAGACAGCCTCTTTGTTTCTCTTTGTGTTCTCAATTCGACTGATTTTTTTTTTTGTCATCCACAATTAACTCAAATATTTATTTGGAAAATATCACTCCTTCAGTTTATTGACTATTATTATTATTATTATTATTATTAATTTAACTTCTTTCTTGAAAAGTAATAAAAAATAGCCCATGGAAAACCAAAACTATAAAATCACCGAATGGTGTTGGAAACTTTTTATATTCTTTGTTTTCCACCCCTCTGTCCTCACTTACTTAGAAAAACTTGGTTGGTGGTAAATCGAGCCCCTTTTTAGAAGGGTTTATTCTTTCATAAATTTTTATTATACTTTCTTAGTAAGTTAATCCAAATTTGTCAACTTTGAATATAAAACTAAAATAGCAAAAGTCCACTCTCATGAAACGGATCACGTATATTGATATAAAATTTAAATTTCATCATAAAAATAAAGAAGAAATAAATAAGATATCAATTTTGTTTTTTGTTCTTTTATTGAACTAATCAAAAAACTATACATTGTATTCTATTGTCCAAAAAGAGTTTATATACCAACCAAACATAAATATAATATTTGGGGGTAACTTTTTCTCTAAAAAGTTTTCAACAGAAGAGAAAGAAACTTTCAACTTTTGAAAACTAAAGTGATAATTATTACTAATGATAATTTAATACCACTCGGTGATGTAAAGAAGAAAAAATTCATTTTGTTTGGAAAATACTTTAACTTTTTTGCTCTAAGTCTATAACATGTAAATTCAATATTGTATTAAATTTTACATCCAAGTCAATAATAGATATTTCGAAAAATATTGTAAATAATATATACTAAATTGAATGTAAACATCAAAATAATTTATAAATGGCAATATTAAACCAAACTAGATAGTGTGGTCAATAATTTCATTATTTTAAGGACGTTCCCTAATTTAGTTCAGATGCAGTTAGTTCTTTCCACTACTATCACATGCGCAGAAAGGCAAAAATATTGTCACTGCGTCGTTTCTTGGATGTGGCAACATTGCATTCTTACCGACGCTAAAAGACAAAGAATAAAAAAATACACTTCATGAAACAGCTCAATGCAAAATTTCAGATGAAAACAGTATAGTTATGTTGAGAGAATTCGCTAAAAATCTCAAATGCACCAGCTGCAGAAGTTTTTTAGATATGGAAAAATTGAGTGATTTTAGTGCGACGTTGCCAAGTCGCCATCTCTCACTTGTCATGCCATGAGAGAAAAAATGAAAACCATCAAAAGTACCTAACTTTTAACATTTTTCATACAAAACGAATACCGCTTGATACAATTATTTTAACAGGAAAATATTTGTTATTTCTTCAGTTAATGATTCTCAGTTTTTCAAAATAATATCAAGAAAATTACGATTGTTATTTAATGAAACAGTCGCTTTAACATTAATCGGGTTAAGCTTCACGTGTTAAATATGCAAATTTCAATGGTAAATATTTAAGGACTATCGAAAAAAATTTCTACGTATAAAGGACACTTATAAATATGTGTATTCAAAGTTTTAAAAGGATTGCAAGAAAATCGATTTATTAGGGAACGTCCTTAAAGGGCAGCTTCCATGCTGTCTGAATGTGCTTAGAGGGTTGCATCCCAGGGGCTCACTTCAGAAACCAAATGAAAACTGTTTAGTTATTTTATTGAGGAATGTTGAACTAAAATACAAATACTGTTAAATTACCAATTAAAAAAAAATAAAGTTTCCATTTTTCTTAACTTTTTCCCTTTAAAAAATATTACTGAGAACTTTGGGCCCACCATTGGCTATTAATATTATCTTATTTATTTATTTATTTTGTCCTACAAGGAAAATATTTTTTAATAATTGAAAAAATAAATATTAGTGAGGTAAATTTATTTTTTTTCAAAACAAATAATAATTTTTATTAAAGAGTTTTACTCGCTTTTCAAAAACTCTACTGAGAGAGTGAAGCTTAAATAAATTATCAGGGCAATTTTTCGTATTTATTTATCACTAATTATTAAACAAATATTTAAAATCATTTTTCTATAGATATTGATTTAATTATAAATAAAATTCTATTGTATAAAAACAGATCGAAATAAAAAAGTCTAACAAAAAAATATTAGAAAAGTTTACATTTTCACTGTGTGGAGGGTGAAATGTCATTTTTAATGGCAAAAGGGTGTTTTTTCGAAAAAATAACTAGTTTATTGGAATATAATTTCTAAAGAAGTAGAATTTATTGTTATATGTAAATATATAAAACTACTTACTATGACCAATTTTGAAATATTTTAAAATGGTTTCTTCTTTTTTTTATAGGCCAAATTTAAAGCAAATTTAACAAACAAATTGGATGTGATTTTACAATCGAATTCAATTTATAACTATTGAATGTTAGAATTAGAAAAATGAAGAATTATAATAAACTGTTCATTTATTAACAAGTGTTGTGATATGTTCAAAGACCTTCAACGAATTTATTTTTTAAATCATTTTTTATTAAAATATAATTTTATGTTGTGTGATTATGTTCAGTGCAGAATATTTATTGAAAGTGATCGTTGTTGCAGAAGGGCTTAAAGATGCAAACAGACAAGGAGACGATTCGAGTATTTATTACCAGGGCTCAAGATTGTGCGTGGATAAGTTGTATTGTATGTATTTATTTATTGGTTTGTTTTTCCATAAAAAACAGGTTGAATATGTTAATATGTATCTGAAGTGGGTTATAATAGCTATCATCTCTTAAAATTAAGTTTCTCTCATTAAATACAATTATACTACAGTGAAACCCCTCAAATCCGAACCCCGGAAATCCAATATCCCGGGAAATCCGAACTCAAAAAAGAGAAACTTATTTATTTAATCATAAAACATCTATGTATATATTCAGCATTATAACCTTATTTTACTTAATTAGTTGAAAAATTAACAAAGAAGTACAGCTACCATACCTAACAAAGTGTAAATGTGTCTACATACTTATGTCATCCAGGATTGAAAAACGGTAAAAGTTGGTTATTGAAATTCTTTAGAATCATTGGATAAAAAATACTTGGTAGGTTTCACATTAATTTTATTCAATAATTTTAAAAAATGTTTCACCAAGTACCAACACCAAATTCCTTAAAAACTATTAGAAATTGTTTAGGTTAATCACTTTGCAAAAACAATGAAATAATAATAGAAACACACAAAATATCACTTAATCTTTCACTTGATATCAGTTATCTTCAATTGTCGAAGCTTCTTTCGGATAATCCGAACAAATTGAAATCCGAACTGGCTACAATCCCAATTAGTTCGGATTTGAGGGGTTCACTGTATATTCAAAGGACTTCCCAATCGATCACAAACCCAAAGGTTGAAAATTACTTTTTCTTTACCCCGGGGCGCAATCACAACGAAGCAAAGCAACTTCGAAAGACAATTATAAATTAAATTAAGAAAATATTTTTTTTATTATAGAAAAAGGGATCAGCCGGGGTTTGAAAAAGCATCACACCGGACATGGGAAAATCCCGGGTTCGAACCCCGGCTGATTCTTTTGTCTATAATAAAAAAAAATATTTTCTTTGTACTCTAATTGAATTTAATTAAATAAAATTTTAACAAGATAAAAATCAAATAGATGATTAGTCCAGGAAAATGGTATGGAAGAAAAACTGGAGTTATGTAAAATATCTGATCTTACCATTCTTCATTATCACTTTGATTTTGACCGAGGGGTGAACCGAGATTGGAACTAGGTGTACACGTCTTTGGAATTATTATTTGGAATTACTTTGGAATTCATTAGATAATCTATTGTCATCTATTGTCTTCTACTTGGAAATGAAAGTGGAAGTGGAAGTAGGTGTACAGGATTTTACGTTGACGGTTTATCCCTCGATTTTGACCATATGAAAATTGATTTTAAGGAGTGAATCTTTTTTTTTAAGAAATTTCATGATATGGTCTCTGTTCACTTGTTTGATTATTATAACCTGCTTCAAATACATATTCAACCTGGTACTTTAGAAAAAAAAATAAATAAAGGCATGTACTTATTTACGTATTTATTATTGTACTTATTTATGCACAATCTTGACCCCTTATGATAAGTAGAAAATAAGTTCGAAATGTCGATTTAAGAGATAGAATGTTATTTCCGAAGGGTGATCCGCGATTGGAAGTAGGTACACCTCTTTGGAAGTATTTTGGAAGTACTTGGAAATATTTGGAAGCACTTGGAAATATTTGGAAGTACTGGAATAGTACTTGGAAATATTTGGAAGTACAAGTGGAAGTAGGTGTACATATTAGGTCGCAGTTCACCCCTCGGTTATTTCATTTCCTTGGCTACAAACACCTTTAAGCCCTAGAATATTTATTTCTAAATGCCTTAAAATTGTCTGAAAAATATTCGTTCAAACAAAGATTTTTAATTAATTATATAAGAAATGTTTCCAAAAGAGAGCTTACTTGTTTCTTACATTATGAAAATTAGGATAAATTGCAATAAATAATTTTATAAAAATCTCATTAAAAAAATAACAATTAGATTTTTGTTTAATTTAAAAAAGTAATTGATGTACAAATTTATATTACTGTCAAGATATAAATTTAAACGATGGCCTATTCATAAATAAAAAAATATATTAAAAAATAAAAAATAAAAAAAGTGAAATCATTTAATCCCGGCTCCAAATATAAAAAAAATATATTTTCTGCTAATAAAACACAACTTAATCAAGGACTGGGATTAAATGAATGAATGCTAACTTACTGGGTAAATGATAACATTATAAATAAGTAAAACTAAACCATGATATTGTGAAAATAATCGATTGTATTTTGTACTTTTTAGTATATATATATTTCCGGAATGGAGATGGACGAGCGACTGAAAAACTCATCAATGTCGTATACGTTATGAATGCTTGAATATACATATAATAAAAAAATAAATAAATGAATGGTGTGTTTGTTTCTAGTTAAAAAAATTAATTGTGGTGCGATTGAATATTTGTCTAAATGACCATTTTGAATTTTTAAAAACAAAAAAAAAAAAAAAAAAAAATATATATATATATATAATTAATGATAATTGAATCGAGTTCAAAAATTTGTGTATGCTCTGTAAGTAAAACAAAAAACAAACAAAATGTGAATTATTATTAAAACAATAAAAATATATGACATGAATATGTTAAAAATTGTTGTACAAATAATTTATCCAAATTTCCAAAAAACTAATTTTTAGGAACAAAGATAGGACAGGACGAGCAAAAATGCCCAAGAGGGCTGGGAGTATTCTAACATTTATTATTACAAAATTTAGTAAAATTTATTAGATTTGTATTCAATTAATTTAAGTTACCTACTAAAGTACAAACAGAAATTAAATAAAAAAATGTATCAAGTTTGTTCGCATTTGTAAGAAAAAAATATCACTCAGTTTTAGAACGAATCCGTTACGATAAATTATTTAATTAGATAATGAACTTTCTCTTATGAAATTAAAATATCAAAATTTTTCTTCATTGGAGTTTTTTAATATGTAGAATATTTAGGCGCTAAAGCAGGATTTATATAACTTTTCACAAACATTTCACCATTTCTGCCTAACCCTTTGAGGTACACCAATTCATATAAAGACTTTTATTAAAGTACATTTAATGGAAAAAAATTTATATCTTTTAATTTTTTAATTTTAATGTGAAATAAGTGACCTAGTATCCTTAACTCATAGTAAATCAATATTAAATATAATATTTTACTCTTATCTTTATTAAAGATGTTTCACCTTGCACCAACACCACAATCTCTACTAATTAGTACATTTAATTTCCAATAGAAAAGTTAATTTGAGTGAAATGTCTAAAATCAATAGTTTACGAGTTAAAAGATATTCCAATATTGTAGAGTGAGTAGACTCAATAACAAATAATGTCTCTGATGGATCTCGATATAATAGACTAAAAGAAATATAAATGAGAATGAAATCGATCTTATTTCATCGATTTCATCTATCAGAAGGTTCACAGTATATCTATTATATAAGAAAATAGGATTTTGATTATAAATTTTGTAGTTTAAAAGAAATTTTAAGAAAAGATTCAATTTCTTCTCTCCGGGAGCGAATCAACTAGAAATGGCAAAAAGTTTTATTTTTTTTCTCATTAGATAATTTATTCAAATCTATTGAAATTTCATATCTGTGTATTATTTTCATTTATCTTCTATATCAAATAATTGTTTTTAGTAAATTTACATTTTAAAGGGTAGTTTATTTGAAATCTAATTTGAAAAAACGCTAATAACTCTGTTGAAATTTAATTTAAAAATATGAAATTAATAGATATTATAAAACAACTAATTATTAATCATTTAATTCTATTTTGAACGAAATCGATTTAGTACTTTTTGAGAAAATCGTCAAAAACTTCTGAAAACCGCAATGAAAGGCTGTTTTTTGAAAGCAAGAGATGCCTTTGAAAAAAGTTGAAAAAGTCATATGAAACCAAACATTGACTTGTGACATGGAGGTGGCTTTTTAAAATGTTTCTAAAACGGTCTTTCATGGCGGTTTTCGGGGTTTTTGACCATTTTCTCAAAAAGTACTGAATCGATTTCGTTCAAAATAGAATTAAATTATTAATAATTTATTGTTTTATAATATCTATTAATTTCATATTTTTAAAAAAATTTCAACAGAGTTATTAGCGTTTTTTCATATTAGACTTCAAATATACTACCCTTTAAAATGTAAATTTCCTAATAATAATTATTTGATATAAAAGATAAATGAAAATAACACATAGATATGAAATTTCAATAGATTTGAATAAATATCTAATGAGAAAAAATAAAACTTTTTGCCATTTCTAGTTGATTCGCTCCGGAGAGAAGAAATTGAATATTTTCATACAATTTCTTTTAAACAACAAAATTCTTAATCGAAATGTTATTTTTTATATAATAGACTTACTGTGAACCTTCAGATAGATGAAATCGATAAAATAAGATCGATTTCTTTCTTATTTATAATGCTTTGGTCTGTAATATCCAGAGGATGTCTCGCCATCAGACACCTTATTTGTTATTGATTCAGTCCATTACTCTACAATATTGGAATATTTTTTAACTGGAGTAAACTATTGATTTTGACATTTCAGTCATATCAACTTTTCTGTTTTAAATTAAATGTTTTTAATAAAGGTCATTATATGAACTTGTGTACCCTAAAAGGGTTAGGCAATAATGGTGAAATTTGTGTGGAAAGTTAGATAAATACAGCTTTAGAGCCCGAGATATTTTACATATTAAAAAGTCTAATGAAGAAACATTTGATATTTTAATTTACTAAAGAAGTTGATTATCTATCATTAGGAGCCTGACTTTGCATTTGCTAGAGAGAATTAAAATATCAAAATTATAGGAATTTTGTCTCAAAAAGAAAAAAGGTTTTAGATAAAGGGTGGCCCCTAGTATTAAATTCGAAATTTTATGATTCAAAAAATTTCCTGGGTCAAATCATTGGGCTCTATTTTTATATTAAAAAATATTTACAACTACATAACTCGTAAAATATTGATTTTAGACATTTCAATCATAAAACTTTTCTGATGGGAATTAAAAGTTCATATATGAATTTCTTGCTTATCTTCTGCAGTTTTAGTAGTATGGTAAATTTAAGTGGAAATTGAGATAACTACTCACTACAAATCTCATTGTTCCCTCTAGAAAAATCCAAACTCCACTATTACGAGGCATCACTTATGTATTTATCATTAAATTATTTCGTTTCTTCCAAAATTTGTCGATTCTACTAAAATGTTATTTGATCTTGTAATCGGATTAACGAAATTGAAACCTTATGTTGATCATCAGCTGCAGCCGGCTGCCGCCCTTAGGAAAACTCCCTAACTACGCCAATGGTCGCGACCACCCCATTTTGAGTCAAGTAAAACTTAATTTTGGAGTCGAAAAAAATAAATGTAAATCTGTGTATCTATCAATCTGTGTATCTTATCAATTGACTGTTTAAATGATGCAATTATACTGTTCCTAAAAGAAACCATCAGAAGACAAAATATATAGTTCACCTCGTGTGTGGCCCTCGAAGAATGTTCTCTCAATACGATCCGGTTGGCCATGCCTGAACTAAACAGTCGAGAATTTGAATAATAATAATACCATTTTGTGTCAATTGAATATTTTCGCCGCCTACTATGTCTAAAATATTTATTTATGTATAAATCCCTAAAGAAAACTTCTCCCTAGTTAAAACTCGACTTCAATCCAATACATTAATTCCATTACATTTCACTTTTTCTAATTTTCAATTAATAAAAAGCAGAAATTAAGATAATTATATGTGATTGTATTAAAAAAATTCAATTAGCATTGGATACCATTTTAAAAATATATCTTTGAAATGAAAATAAATAAAGCCAAAATCCATTTAGCTCATTTTACTAAAAGATAAAATAATAAAACGAAGGATCTTGATATTAGATTTACCTCGAAAAGATACACAAATTAAATTAGCTTAAGTCCCTTTTTTGGTTTATGTATATAAATAATTTATTTTAGTTAATATATTAAATTGAAACATTTTCCTCTTCGCTTTTGCTTTTAAAAGTTACTTATCCAATTCTTTTTGAAACGAATTATATTTCCTTCACTAAATACTTACCTGTGGGATTCATAAAAAAAAAACTTCGTATGTATATTGAACTAATATGATTTGAAAACAGCCATTTGGAAAACGTGTCGGTAATATTGAATAAATTTCCAATCGATAGAGAGGAAAAAAATTACAAATTTATGAACATGTCTGTCAGAGATGAACGTTCGCTCGGAAAAGAATTTATCTGATGTATCTAGTAATAATAAAAAAAAAAAAGATGGATATTTTTCTTTAAATATATACATTAAACAAGAACATAGAAATAGCAATTTTAATAATTATTGCAAATTGAGTTTTGTTGGCACAAAGGTTGAGATGGTTAGAGCACAAAGAAAGTATGTTGCTTACACTTCAGCGAAATGATAGATACTGATTTTTATAGGGAAATAATGACGCTTTAACATGAATATAGTTACAAGATGATCCAATGCGATTTAATGCTAGTTACGCCATCTTTTGTAAATCCCTCAAAACCTAAGATAAATATTTTATCTATTATTTCTCATGGGGTCAATTACCCGATTGTATATAGAAAATTTACACGGTACCTGTTTTACAGGGTTTCGCTTTTCCACGGTTGTGACCCCTATCCCCTGATTTACACGGTTTCAGTTTGCACGGTTCGAATATGGGGCTACATTTTGATTGTGAAGTCATGCATACATTTTGCAAACTTTAATCGCAAAGTGCAGATATGACCAGTGGAGCCAGCTTAGGGATTTCCCCACCCAAATTTAGGGGTAGAACAAGCTCTCAAAGAGTCAGGACTCGGCTGGCGATCGCAATACTTACATTGCTATATTCTATATAATATAAATGTGAAAGTAAAAATTCCACCGAGATTTTTGAAGTGAAACTTCTTTAGCGTAGTTTCTGTTTGAGAATTTTTGTTACAATAAAGGGGAAATTACTCAATAGAGGGGAAATAAGAGAAGGGAGTATGTGCTGGGTATACGGTTTTACACGTGCTTCCTTTTGCAAGTGGGTCCCTGACCCCCCTATCTCCTGATTTACAGGGTTTCCAGTTCGAATATGGGGGCTACACTTTGACTGTGAAGTCGTGCACTCATTTTGCAAACTTTAATCACAAAGTGGAACGGCATGACAAACGGGCCAGCTTAGGGGCTTCCCCTCCAGATTTAGGGGTGAAAAACTAATCTCTCAAAGAGTCAAGGACCCCGAAATCTGGCGATCGCTACATTCACACTATTATATTCTATAGAATATAAATGTGAAAGTAAAAATTTCACCGAGGTTTTTGAAGTGAACCTTCTTTAGCGTCGTTACTGTTTTGAAAATGTTTGCTTACAATAAAGGGGAAATGACTCAACAGAGGGAAAATAAGGGAAAAGAGTATGTGTTGAGTATACGGATAGACAAATTCTCTATTTCCACCTCGTTAAGATTGTTATTATTATAAAATATTTTTACTTTACCATACAGGGTATGGTCAAGTATTGTAATCGTGCATGAAAAAAGTGGGTTTTTCCTTCTTTTTTTCGAAATATCTCAAAAACGGCTGAAACTATTTTGATTAGAAAAATTGAGCGAAACCATGGCTATTCGCTCTACAAAAAAGCTCTAATAAGTGAACATCGAAAAAATTATATTTTTCGAGATAATAATTGTTTTGTCAAAATGTCTGTTAGTCTGTCCGTCCGTCCGGTAGTCTGGTTGTCCGGTTGTCCGTTAGTCTGTGCGTTATCAAATTTTTGTGGACGAGCTAGCTCAAAAACTAGTGTGAATATCGAAACCAAATTTCACACGTAGTTTTGGTCCATTGAGATTAAGAGCTGATTAGATTTTGGTGCATATCGACTCAAAATTAAGGGGGTGGAGGGGGGGGGTTAAAAATTAAAAATATAGGCTCTTGTACCAAACTCAACCAAATTTTGTATACATAATCAGTGGGACCCCAGAAGTCTAAAAATGCAAAAACTAACCGCCCAAAATGGGGGGTGTATGGTCAAAAAATGAAAATCTAGGCTCTTGTACCAAACTCAACCAAATTTTGTATACATAATCAGTGGGCAGGAGTCTAAAAATGCAAAAACTAACCCTCCCCCCTACATGAATATAAATAATTTTATTAAATATAAGGAGGGGCCAGGTTGTATGATAAAGTCAAGTGGATGGCTCCATCAGAACAAGTCAGCTTATTTTCATTTTATTTTGCATTCATTAATACTTTTAATAAAAAAGATTAGATAAATAAAACAAGTATTCATGCTAATTTAATGTAGGTATATTTATTTATTTATTTACCATTGAGAGAATTTTGTTTAAATAACAAAAGAGATTTGGAAATATGTTAAAATATTATTAAATAGATAGTTAAATCACCTTGAATATTAATGGAGATGTTTCTTCGGCATCGCGCACGGAACAACTGAATTTAAATTAAATATTTTTCTCCAATTTCTTGCCTTTATCACTCTATGCGATCTATTATGGCAAACACCTAATACGAAATTTCACTTAAGTTGTTTTATAATTTAAATATTATCTTAGAATAAACTGGTGTGGTCATCACACGACTTTCACATTCTCATTTATTTGAAATCATCACGACACACATCGTGAAGGCCCTCCATTACCCCTAAGATTTTTACTTTTATTTTTATACTAGGTACCCGATCCTTAGAGATGCTTCAGTGTTCTGGCCTGCCTCATTATGCCAAATAGTTAAAGATAGCTGCTCTACTCTAGTTTAGGTGGAAACCAAATATTTATTTCTTAATAGAACTCGCCAATATAAAGAAACCTCGAAGCTTAACGTTGTTGAAGTTCTTAATAGTATCTTCGGTGTTATTTATGAAACGTTCTAGGAAATTTGAGGTATCTAATATTCGATTAATTTATTAAAATATTATTTTTAATCTTACTTTTATTTATTTTAATAACTCCTTTAAATATTGATTTTTCCTCAAATTTCAGATTTTGTATAAAATTTTCTTTATTAAGTACACGTAAAATTAAGTGGAGATAAATTTAACCTAATTTATCGCACGGAGAATTTACCACTGCTCGAAGCACTTAAAAAAACTTGGTAAATTGGATTGTTTCTAACTTTCTGAGATTTGGCTTGTGATCCCGGCTTCTTTTCCTTCTACTCTGTTCTTTTCACGACTGGAGGGGCCATCCCATACAGACCTTTAGGGAATGCACCTTCTGGTGTATCTCCTCTCAAATCAATATCATTAAAAAAAAAAAAAACGTTCCGCTAATTTTGTCCAGCTGAGTGTACAAACAGGTATAGGTAAAAAATAAATGATATTAGGAGATTTGTTAAAATTAAAACTTCATATTTAAATATTTGCATATGTGTATGTTCAGTATTCAATACATTACAGAAAAATCAACATATTCAATTCTGGTATCTTTCAAATATCAAGACACCATCATTACAAATCACAGACAATACATGTTCCATGTCCTCCTCCGCCTGACATTTTTTATTCAAATATATATATATATGAATATATATTTATATCATAAATTGATATAGATATATATTTGGATCGTTTCAATATATTTTCTTTTAACAAAATTCAAAAAAATGGCACAATCATCCATTCAAACCAGTCTTTTAAGATATTGAACAACATAAAATGTTTTGCAATATAAGGCTTGTATTCTGAATTTCTTTTAATTTTTGAAGAGTTTTTATTTTTTTGATTCAAAGTATAATAATCGAGGGGTGAACCGCGTCCTAAAATTATGTACACCTACTTCCACTTCCACTTTCATTTCCAAGTAGAAGACAATAGATGACAATAGATTATCTAATGAATTCCAAAGTAATTCCAAAGACTTGATGTACACCTAATTCCAATCGCGGTTCACCCCTCGATATTCATTAGAATTGTGGAGCTAAAAATGTTTAGTTTCCCACACTATCGATACAATACATATGTATATGTTACAAAAAATAAATAAATTGTTTTATAATCTAAATCAATCATTATCGAATTTCTAAATTAGTTTTGATTCTAAAATTTCTCTATAGGTATAAATTAATATTTTTAAAAGAAAGAAAAAATGATTTTTTCTAAAGAAATAAATAAAAATAGATGAAAATGCTTATAGTATAATTTTTCTTTTTGTTTCTTTTTTTTGGTTTTTTTTAAATCTTTTTATCTTATAATAGCATAAAATGTATTTTTCTTTTATAAACATGCATTAAAATAGTTGTAGAGTATAGAATCTTCTCGGATATCAAGTACAATTTTGATCGAGCGATCTATATTAATATAGATATAAATGGAATTTATTACATTTTGATTTGTATTTTTTGAGTTCAAAGCTATGACACCAACCCCTTTTTTTCAATCATTTAAGATAGAGTTTTGATTGTCCCAAATAAAATTATTTTTATTAAAATGGAAGAAACCAACTTCCTGGCCTTTTATTTTTCCAATTGTTTATGATTAAATGTACTGATTCGTAACAGAAGTTATAAAATTACTAAAAATCTTTTGATTGTGGTTCTTATTCTAGATATAAAAAAATATATTTACTTAAGAAAATATGAGAAAGATGCTCAATATAAAAATTATAAGATAAAAATTGAGCAAATTGTCGCCAGGGCCGAATTAAGGTGAAGTGGTATACCTTTTTACTGGCAGAAGACAAAGCATTATAGGGGAGTCAAATTTACTTAAATAAAAGAAAAAATATATAATTTCGATAGAATATTAATAAATCAAATTGAAAATGTGAATGGAACAAAAAAACAACAGAAATTGAGGATTTATATTTATATGATTGCGAGAATGAACAGTTTAAAATTAAATTATTGGACAACAAATACTTGGTAGGTTTCACATTAAGATATAAAAATAAAACGAATTTATTTTTGGAGAGACTTTAATCTCGATATATATATTTCGGGTGGCCAACCCATCTTCAGGAGCAACAGAAAGCAACTGACCTGGATAAGTTGAATTTGAATACAAGTCAATGGTAAAATTTATTTTTAAAATTTACCCTTTTGTTATTTATAAATTGATAAGTTGAATTTGAATACAAGTTAATGGTAAATTTATTTAAAATTTACCTTTTGTTAAAAATAAATTTTGCCTTGACTGCATTCAAATTCAACTTATTAAATAACAAAAGGTAAATTTTACCATTGACTTGTATTCAAAGTTCAACTTATCCAGGTCAGTGCTCTGCTGTCCTGAACTTGATTAGCCGACCAATATATATATCGAATTAAATCTGCAAATTCTTTTATTTCCAATATTTTTGAACTAATGATTTCACCAAGTACCAACACCAAATTCCTTAAAAACAGTTTAAAATTATATTTTTTTAGGAAACTACTGAGCGTTGAAGACTTTTGTACGGGGCCAAAAATGTCTTAATCCAGCCCTGAATGTCATTATTTTAAAATATGATAAATTTCCTCGTATTTTAGATACTAAATGATGCCTATTTATTTATTTGACAGCGAGAATGAAGAGTTTTATATTATATTTTATAATGTAGCTTTTTTAGAAGGGGTTTCGAAGAAACAGAGTTCTGAAGACGTCTACATGGAGCCAAAAAAATTCCTAACCCGGCCCTGATTGTCATTATTGAAAAAGATGATTTTTAGATACTAAATGATACCTATGAACCTAGAATAAGAACAAAGAATTATATATATTTATAACGATTTAGTAATTAGAAAATTCTGTTATATTCAATTCCATGGAACATTAAAATATAGAATAAAGAGAATTTGGAAGCGCCAGGTTAATATATGCTTTATGAAATAAAAGCTGGTTATAATAAATACACTAGTATTTACAAACGATAACAAGCTTATTTGTTAAATATTCATTAGCTATTCTAACCACTTTTAGAGCAATTCAAATAACCCTGTTTGGTATTTCAAATGAAATAAATGTTTCTCTTGAAATATAAATTTTTTAATCTATAAAACATTCAAGTTTCAACATTTACAATTATTATTAGAAGTTTAATTCATTTGAACAAGGTCATACTCTTTCTCTTTAAAGTGATCGAAATATTAATTTATTATTATTTATCGATAGTATAATAAAAAAAAATGAAATTTTAGACTTGAATCCTTAAGACATTCGATTTATGAACAAATGAAATTTGTTTTCATGAATTCCACCCGTGTTAAGGAGGTTCTTTAGCGACAATCCATACAAAAAGTTTTAGCCTCGTAACTACTCTATAAATATGAACGGAACTAAAATTTTAGGTTATGTTTTTTTAACGTGACTGTCCAGTCACACTACGAAATCTCTATATGGATAGACACATACTTGCCGGATCGTTTCCAAGCCATTGTGCTTATATCCCCTCCACTAAAAATAATCGCCCAAATATGTTTGTTTTTTGTTTTTTATTAAAACTAAGAGGTAAATAATTACAATTTTTTTTAAGTTACTCCGAATATATTATTCTAACAAATATTAGTTTTTCATCAAGATGGTGAAAGTCCTTCAATGAAGAAAAATAAAATAATGATCATATCCCCACCCTTTCCCTATCTACCCTATGTAAAAAATGTCATTTTTAATTGCAATTGTTTCATGTTTGGTGTGGTAAATCGTCTTCAAATTTTAATAGTATGTGTATTATGCTTTTAATGAATTATATTCCAAGTTTCAAAGACTTCTTGAATTTTTGCATTTGTGAAAGAACTACCTTAATAGACAAGAGGCTTAAGATGACCAATGATAAATAATTGGAAGACAAGTTATTAATCTCATTAATGATTCAAAAGGTTGAAAACTTATCTTCTGAAAAATATATTTATTAAAAAAAAGCCTTAAATGGTTTTTATCTATGTATTTCCTTAAAGTAATAAAAATTTTTAAGAAAAAAATAAAAACCGACTTCAAAAAATTAAGTGCAACAAATATAAAAATACACTAAAAGGTATAAAATAATTATTATCTTATTTAGTTACAACTAAACGACGAAATATTAACACGAAATTACTTTTTAAAGTCGGTGCCAAACAAACTATACCTATAAGCGAGCGTACCCGCCAAACGTACTAAGTAAGATCCGTCGAGTGCGATTCATAAAAGGTATATGTTTGGCACCAACTTCAAAAAGTAATTTCGTGTATATTTCGTCGTTTAGTTGTAACTAAATAAGATAATAATTATTTTATACCTTTTAGTGTATTTTTATATTTGTTGCACTTAGTCATGAAGTCGGTTTTTATTTTTTTCTTAAAAATTTTTTATTTTTCTCTTTATTAGTGATGTTATTAATAGTGATTATATCATCAGAACTTGACCAAATTAATATGACACCATCCCTAAGACACCCCCTTTCGGATAAAAAAAGAACCATCGAAATCGGTTCATAAACAAAAGAGGTTAGGTCTAAACAAACCTAAACAAACCTAATAAAAAAGGTCTAATACCTATGAAAAAAATCGAAAAAAAAATGGGACCAATCGGAAGCTAGACTGGACCCAATGCAAAAAAATTTTCAAAATCGGTTGACAATTGGCGGAGATATGAGGTAACATAGGCACAAAAAAAAAAAAAAAAAAAAAAAAAAAAAAAAATTCAATCGAATAGAGAACCTCCTCCTTTTTTGAAGTCGGTTAAAAATAAAAACAGACGTAAAGCCCGGCCACACAGCACAGATCAGTTCTTCTATTGGCTTACAATTTCCAAAAGAACCGACAAAATTACAGCGGTTAAAAGTCTCTGCTATGTGAACAGGGCTTAAGACTAGATTCGAACTCTTCAAAAATTATCTAACACATAAATGCATAGGAAAAGATTCAAGCCTTGAGTTCGAAAATTCGAAATTAAATATTTCTCAAGATTTAATCTAATAAAAACTAAAAATATATTTTTTTATACCTCCTCAATCTCTTATATATTTCATAAATCACTTTAAAGATTTTGGTTGAACAGTAACAGATTTGTATATGAATTGATTAATGAATTTTTCTTTTTCTTTTACCTAAATATTTACAAATTTAATAATATAATAATAATAATAAATATAATACAAAGGGGATTAAGATGAAAACAACGTACAAATCACGTGCTTCATCTTAATTTCCGACTCAATTAATACATCTTGACTAACTAATTCGACAATAAATTATCATCAAAGATTATTTCATTTTAATAATAATAAATATTGTAAAAAGTCTTATATTTTAAACTTTGATTTGTTAATTTTTTTATTATATATTTAATATTTATATTATGTATACACATTATACATAGATATATTTTAATGATGTTGTTGTAAATATTAAGCTCATTTCATTAATAATTTTTTTTTCTCAACAACAAAATTTTTAATATTGTGCTTACAGTAAATAACATTGGTTAATTTTACACCGATTAATATAATATATCAATGCTAGATAGATATATATTATAAATAGATTGTTTTTAAGATTGATGTTTATATATATATATTATGCTCAATGTTTTTTACACCGATATGTTTCTTAAAACTTGAGCGGCGGATTAATTTTGAGCTATTTTAGTATTTTTTTTTTTTTGGCTAAACCAATCAATATTATTAAATTGATTTCAAGCTTTCAATTCAAATAATTGAAATATAAATAAATTTATTTTTAGTTTTGATTATATATGGTACCATTGAAGCGTGTGTTGCTATAAATTTATGAGAGCTTCCAAAACAAGGCATCAATGCGAATAATGAAAACTTCTACTGATCCTGTCATCAAAATGAGGTGTTTACCGTCATATATGTAGAAAGTAAGAGATTAATTGATAAGTAGGTATATTATTACACAAATAGTAACCATAGAGTAATATAGAGTGGAAGGCTATAAGAAAAAGTGCTCTCTAGCGACTGCACTTAGCAAACTCTTAGTTCTTAAGAGCTATTAGAAGATTAGAGCCTTTGTCATAGATAAAAGATACATACCCTTTATGTTATATATATAAGCGTATTTTTTACTCTTGATAATGTCACCAAAATTTGCCCCGAAGAGAGCGTTTTCCGCAATTTTATTGCCCAATGGTTTTGTCATTGTCTCGCCAGAGAGCTCTGTAACTTGTATACAGCAAAATACATTGGCTCCTTATGGAGCCTTCCACTCTATATTACTCTATGATAGGAACCAATAGAACTTAAATAAAATTTTTACTTGTTTATTATTTTTTAAATTGTTGTAATTAATTTGTATTGATGTTTATTAATGTATTGTAGCTAGATTGTATTGATGTTTGGAGGACCTAGCCACCGAGGACTTGTGCCTCTAAGCAGGTCGAGGAATAAAGATTTATTTATTTATTTATTTATTTATAACTTAATTTTAGGCTCCTAACATATATCGTCATTCTCTTATGGCTACATTCTCTGTCTGACTATTTTTATCTGTCAAAGCAGTGACGTAGCTACAAATTTTGGACCCATAAGTAAAATATTAAATTTCTGCTTTCCTATTTATCATATCCCGCTGATAGTAATGAATTATGACTTTATTGAGACTCTCAGAACCCCAAGGCACGTAAGCTTTGCTTATTATTGCTATCTTGTAGCAACGCCCCAGTGTCAGAGTATTGTAATAGTTTGTAAACTAAATAAGATACTGATTTGAAACTTACAAGTTATATGTATTTATTTTACTCAAATTCAAAATTTTAAATATTTGGGGGATGCTGAATTTTGGTGAAATCTTAAATATATATTTTTTTTTATTCAATTCTCTTTAAAATATTGGTTGTGAGGGGCAAAGTAGAAAATTTATTGATTGTTCATGACCTTATACTTATCATTGATGATGATTTTTTTAATTAACTTTATTGAAGTAGATGATGGAACTGAGAAATTCAAATAGTAGTCTTGATACAACATTTATTTGTTTTATATTTTTATAATCATGTGAAACCCCTCGAATCCGAACCCAGTAAATCCAAACGAATTTTTTTTGACAAATTTAAGTTTGACACAAAAAACTGCTTCATCAATTTTTTCATTTACGGAAAATGTTACGTGATGGCGTTCTTTTAAGGTTTTATCACTTATTACATTGCAAAACTATTCAATTTTGACACGATTTTTTTTTCCAGTCACTGATTGTTGCTTTACCAACACCAAACTCGCCAGCCAACTTTGTCAAACTTTCCCCAGCGTCCAGACTCTTTAAAGGTTTCAGTTTTTGTTCTACGGTACAAGAACTGTGTTTTAGTTTGCATGCCATAATTTAAAATCAAAACATTAATCAACACCGTTCACTTAATTAAAAACTTTTAGTCTAATTCAAACAAATTGAAATCAGAACAGGCTACAGCCCCATTTAATTCGGATTTGAGGGGTTTCACTGTATTTATGTATCTACCAACTAATGTCTTGGTTTCTAAATGATTGTAAACAACTCGACCTCAAATCAAATCGAAAGGTCGGTATTTGAGAAAAGAAAATATTTTTTTCTATTCATTTAAGTGGCTTGTTCTGGAACCCCATCATTATTAAAAATTACAGCAACAACAATCTATTATTAATCAAGATCTATATTTGTATAGATATATTAAAATTAAAGAAAGATAATTTTTTACGGCTGATTTAGGGTATTTAAATTTGTATTATATATATGTATGAAATTCATAAAATACATAAAAGAAGCAATTTTTATTGTTCGATTCATGAATGAGACACTTTCTATACAATTAAACATTTCAGCATATAAATATTTATATAATAACCGATCTCATTTTACGTCCCGTATTTTTTTCTTTAATTTTTAATAAAGCAAATCACAATATATTTTATGAAAATATATGTCATGAATGAATTTACCAATTTATAAATTGGCTTTAGTACTATAAAAAAATATTAGTGTTTTTTGAACAAATATTATTGTGGGGGAAAGTTATAATTTAATATGAATGAGCTCCAACGGTGTAAATTCAACCAATAAATCAGAAATTTGACAATTCTTTAAGCTACTGCTGGAGCTGCATGAGGTGGGGGCGGAGGCCGATGATGTGGCGGATCCGGGGGATTAGGGGCAGCTCTGCGTTTCATTTCTCGTCGACGGGCAGCTTCCAGGGCTTCCAGTTGCGGTGGGGGGGATGAAGCAACCGAAGCTGTAGGAGAAACTTGATTATGAAGTTGAAGAACCTCGGTATATTCACGAATCAAATTTGCGATTTGAAATGCCTAGGGAGATAAAAAAATTTTAATTATTTTCATATCAAAAACTCCTTTTTTTATTGTTTATTTATTTAATTATTGTATATATAGAATTAGTAAAATTTAATACAAGAATTAAGGTTTAAAGTAGTTGTTCTGCCAAATTCGTTTTTTTAGGATTTTTTTGAAATTTAGAGAGATTATTATTTGGAATAATTCTTCCTGATCGATTGGTGGCAAAACGAAATTTATGAACAATACAGTTCCGGAGATATTAAATTTCAAATATCGAGTTTTTCAGGTCTTTAACATTGCACTACTATCGGAAAATTTACATATATATTTAATTATAAATAAGAAACCCTTCTTACTATTTTTGTAAAAAACTAAACCAACATTAAACAATAACCAATACATATTTTAAGACAATTTTGATTCATAGTTACAACACAGTTTCTGAGATAATAATAAATAAATAATGAAAAATGTATAAAAAAATTTACACTAAAAAGAATTTGGCAACAGCGCATTTATTTAACCAGCTAAAGATGTATTAAGCGCGCATTCGCTAGATTTTTTCAAAATTATAATTTTCATAAGGTGTAACGTAGGCGTTGATTAGATTTTTAAAAAATAACAAAACGATTTTTAAGAAATAAATCGACATTGAAAATGTATTTTATCTGTCATTTTAATATAAAAATATTTAATCTCTTACAATGGTGCCAAATTTGTCATACGAGCACGGGGTTGGCTAGAATCGGTACATAAACAGCAAAAAGTTTTGGGCTTATGAACTATGAATCCTTATTGTCTGTTCTATATACTCTAGCATTAACTTTTTGCTAGTTTGTCGCGAAACAACTACCTTAAGTACAAATAAACAGAATTGTGAAGAAATATAACAATAAAGCATTCCCCCCCCCTCCCTCATTCATTTATAATAAATGAACGGAGACGTAGAGCACCATCAATAAAATTGTATAAGCTTCTCAACTTTTGTAAGCTCAAAGACCTCAAAATATCCCAAAAATCTTCAGCATTCTCAATAGAATTCCTTAAATAGACTTCCCTCAACGCATTGTATATCGGGCATACATTTAAAATATGAAATAAATTTTCACTTTCATATTTGTTACAAATGGAGCAGACCATCTCCGGGTTTATTTTATGTTCAGAACCATTCAACCAAAAATATAATAGTTTTATATTGCCCACCCTAGCCTGGTGAAGGACTCTCATCATCCGAATGGGAGCCCTCATTGTCAGAATTCCTCCCTGGCCATAGTCGATTAATCGATAAAGAGGGGCAAAGGAGGAATTAACCATTCTCTTGTGGTCCTCCTCGAAATAATAAGATTCTAGTTCCCCTGTTAGGCTTTTTATGTTATTATTTTATGTTACTCCTAAGAAATGGGGGTCCTGCCTAAACCAAATTTCTGATTTATTTAAAAGATCGAAAAACTTTTTGATCTGACAGGGCCAGTTGATATCGATAGAATGACTCTGATCATTACTAAGGGTAAGCATTCTTTGGTAACATATTTTGGGCAATCTATATTCAGGTATTACACGAATTTTATATAGCCATTTTAGGACTCGCTTAAAAACATGTAATAACTTTTTTCTGTTGGAATTCCTTCCTTATAACATAGCCGGGAGTAGATCTGTTTATTTGTACTTAATTCTTGAATTTTACTAATTCTATATATACAATAAATAAATAAATAAAATAATAACTCCTTTTTTTTATCTTGTCTGAATTGAATTACATACTTGCGATGTTGTTAGAATAACTTTGCTTTGTTTTTGTTCAACGCCTTCTCTGGTAATGATCATAAGGCAGTTTAGAGCCGGACTGAGGCTTGCTAAAGTTGTATATTCATAAGTGCAAAGAGCATGTCGAGAACGATGTTCTAAAAGATGAAGTCCTTTTTGGTCCACAGCAAGCCAAAGAACCCGAGGCCAATTTGATGTAAATGATTGCTAAAAAAATACAAGAAAATATTAATTTATATTATTTATTTATTATTAAAAGTGAAGTAGAGACAGTGGCGGATTAAGACAATATAAGGCCCTACGCAAAAAATTTAGGCCCCGGATAACAAAAATGTCTTTGGAAATTAATTAATAGGTATTATAAATATAAAATGTAATTTTAATTACTTACATGTAATTTATTAATCTTATTTTTATGTTTCAACAATTTATAATACGATTTATATATATAAGAAAGTTTTTGCTAGGCTTAATAGACTAGGAAAGAGATGATATCACGTTAACCAATTCACTTTAAAAACTAACTTAAAGCTCTATTTAAAATATCTTGAAGTTTTTTTTTAAATTTATTAAAAAAATACAAAAGAAATTTTAAAAGATTTTTTAATGGAAAGAGATCAACAAAGTATTAATCTAAAAGACTTCTCAATCTTAATTTGTATTTTGTTTTTGTTTCTGTTTTTGTTATTGTGATTGTTTTGTTTTTTGTTTTTCTGTGTTTTTCTTTCTTTGGATCTTATGTATATTTGTATTATCTTTTTGTGATTATTTCTTAAGTTTTTGTATTTTATTGATTTGTATGTATTGTTTGATCTTATGTATGTTTGTATTATCTTTTTTGATTATTTTAAAGTTTTTGTATATTATTGATTTGTATCACTTCACCTTTATTTATTTTTGTGACTTTTGTAAAAAAATTTCAATTGTATTATTGTGTATAAGGACACTTTTGTCCGTCTATTGATTTAAAATAAAATAGATATTTAATTTTTCCTTTATTATAAGGTCTTTTTAAATATTTAAATTAATAATTTGTTGTCAATTATCGTTGAAAAATAATAGCTAGTAATATTTGGAACAAAAATGACTATTGAATTATGTTGTCTTTTTACATAAAATTGATAGCTACACCTAATATGAGAAGAAATATAATGTTACAGGAAACATTAAAATAATGATTGAATTTCATAAGTCAATTGATAAATTTTTTATAAAAATGAAATGAAATTTTATATCACGATCAAAATTAATATGATAATCAATTTTGGGGGCCCCAATATTAGACGGGGCCTAGAGCGCCTTGCTGCGTAGAGCAGATACAAAAGAAACTACAGAACAATTGATAATAGGTAGATTTATGAGCAAATCTCTTTCAATATGATCTGTAACAAAGCCAACACCTCCCAACCCAAAGAGTAAAGGATTTGTATGAAGCAGTTCAGATTCAAATTAGAGAAATTATATCCAACAAGATGTCATTTATTAGAAAAAGCTATTTCTGTTTTTACTGTTTTCAAACTATTTGGAATCAAATTCAAACTTATTAAACACCACCTGAGTATACAACTAACTTATATTAATTTATATTTTCGATCAAAATTGTCATGTATATAAGAAGAATCACATTTTTTAAAGGAGGGGCAGACTCAAAAGCTGAAGCACTTAAATAGACATGATAGTAGAGACCCTTATAATACTAAAAGAAGAAATTGATTCAGGAGATGGGGCGGAGATGAAAATGTTTGTGCACCCGTGAATTTTAGGACAGAATGTAAAAAGAAAGTCAGGGAAAATGATCATGACTCTATAGGCCTTTTAAACGCATTGTCGAATGAGCTTAACTTTTCTAATTTGAATGGGTCTTTTGATAGATTATTAGCTTGATTTTATCTAAGCTCATCTTAGTAAAATAGTATATTTATATCAATAATAATTTAAAAAAAAAACGACTTAAAAAAAATTAAAGCAAGAATTAAAATCAAAACTAAAAAGTCCTCTAGTATTTAAAAAAAAAACCGACTCCGAAAAAATTAAATGCAAAAAATAAAATAATAAGAACTGAAAAATAAAATAAAATGCACTACAAAGTATATAAAATGAGATTTGTCAGGGTATCGTTTATGTGCTTATAAGAATTGAAGAGTTCTGTTATTTTGTCATTGATCATATCATCAGAACTTGACCAAATTAAAATAGGGCCACCCCTAAGATACCCCTTTTCCAATAAAAAAATCATCGAAATCGCTCCACGTGGTAGAAAATTATCGCTGAATTTACATAAAAAAAGATTCCGACGAAAATAGTCATGATAGTATATATATTATTGACTTGATTTCATCTAAGCTCATCTTAGTAAAATAATATATACTTATCAATAATAATTAAAAAAAAAAACTGACTTCTAAAGGAAGATTTAAAATCAAAACAACTAAAAAGTCATCTTTTTTGAAGTTGGTTAAAAATAAGATAAAGAGAGGATCACGCGTGTTTGAGAGATTCAGATCTTCTAGTAATTTTATACTGTTTCCGAATCGCATTCAGGGTAGTAATAGAATGCTTGGAGGCCACTCTTCAAAGATATGAGTCTTGTAGAGAGCAAGAAGTTAAATAGGGCATGTACCTGTATAGAAAGACAAATTTCCTTATGGCAGATTTCACCAGAGAGGAAATGGGCTCATTTCAAAAAAGCCAGATAAGATTCTCCAAAGGGGTGATCTGCGATTGGAAGTAGGTGTACACCTCATTGGAAGTATTTTGGAAGTACTTAGAAATATTTGGACGTACTTGGAAACATTTGGAAGTACTTGGAAATATTTTTTTTTTATGATAATGATGAGAGAAGGAGTTACACCAAAAAGGTGCAACCCCTAAAGGCCTGGGTTGGCCCCTCCATCGTGAAAAGAAGAAGAAAGAATTTTATGGGCTGGGCGGGGGTCGAAGGTATCTGTGGATACGGGTCTTAAATAGCTGAAGGTTATAAGTCGCGGGAAAGATGGTGGCAAGGAGCGAGTTCCAGTCTCTGGAGGTCATAGGGATAAAAGAGTTGGCGAAAGCGCTTGTTCGACTTTTATCCAATTTGACAGCGAAGGGGTGTGAGCGTTAGAAAACCGCGTGTTTCTCGTAAAGAGGGCAATGGGGGAGATAATTGATTTCACCCCGACTGAACAGACACCGTGATAGTATCTGTAGTACAGGGAAAGGGCAGAAACGGTTCTTCGGTGAGCCAGGGAGTCGAGTGAGTTGGTTAGAGCCGGGTCTCCTATTAGTTTAATTGCTCGCTTCTGAATTGCATCCAGCGTAGCAAGAGAATGCTTGGAGGCACCCCTCCACAGATGAAAGCCATATTTGGAAGTACGAGTGGAAGTAGGTGTACAGCATATTAGGTCGCGGTTCACCCCTCGGATTCTCCCAAAGGTTCAATTCAAAAAAAATGTCTGGAAAATTTTTATCCATGTTGCTGGATATTAGACAACTTTGTTTTCCCTATATTATTAAAATTAACTCCATTTTGTGAGACTCATTTTACAAGAGACTTCTGGTTGAAATTTATAGAAGAGATACTATTGAGATTATTTGAGATTGTGAGAGGGCATCGTGTGGAGTGCTATCGTCAGCCTAGCAATGAATGGTGATTTTTTGTGAAAATATAATTGTAAAATATACCTTACTGCAAATATAAATTCAAACTTTTTTATTTCGTTTACATTTTAAGCAATTAAGATCATCATTCATCAAATCATTTAAATTAATTATTTTTAAAAAGTTGTAGTTCTGGTCGGAGGAGGATGGACTGTAAATTGTGTGGCGTTTATTATTATTCAGGGGCTGGAATCCCGACAATTTAAAAAATGATCAGTTTTAATTCTAGTAGCAATATAAGTAGATAATTTGATTTTCTTACCATAACATCGAAAATAGTGGCACGATGGAGAGGCCAGCTTTCTACAAGATTAAGGAACAATTGTTTGGCTTCCCATGAAGTTAATCCTCTTTGACTTTGATGATGTTGAGCTACAGCATCATGCCTAACACAAGGTACAAGCCGCGGAGGGAGACAATGTGATGCAACTGGTCTATAATCCAGGGATTGTGCGCCTTCAATCGGACAATCTCCCAGTTCAAGTTGTGCTTGGAGAGCCGTCAACATTACCTGAAAAATAAATTGAATCATTAATTTTCCATTACTCGCATCCATACTTAAAATTTTTAATTGAAATCGTAGGGAGTTGGATAAAATTAAATTATAAACAGATTTTTATTCTTTAATGTGCCTAACGTTTCGGCATTTTATTTTTGACTTCTTCAGCGGCTCACTAAGGGCCATTTGTATGTCGGTTCTAAAGTCTTTGTTAAAGTTAACAAAGGGTAAAACCTTAGAATTCATCTTGTACCCGGCGGGATGGCCAATCAGATGAAAGTTATGCGATAAAATATATCAATCAATCCTTCCTCGTTAAAATACATTAGCTTACAATCAAAGCTAAAATTCAAAATTTAATTTAATTAAGACAGTCACAATTGTCTTTTGTTCAATCAAATATATCATAAAAAAAACCAATTTAATTATTTAATACCCACATCATAGAATAATATAGAGTGGAAGGCTACCGTTATAGAAAAAGCGCTCTCTAGCGACTGCACTTAGCAAACTCTTAGGTCTTAAGAGCTATCTAAAGATCATAGAACATTCAAAGCCTTTGTCATAGATAAAAGATACATACCCTTTATGTTATATATATATAGCCTATTTTTTACTCTTGATAATGTCAGCAAAATTTTCCCCGAAGAGAGCGGTTTCTGCCATTTTATTGTCCAATGGTTTTGCCCTGGACTCGCCAGAGAGCTCTGTAACTCGTATACGCTAAAATACATTGGCTCCTTATGGAGCCTTCCACTCTATATTATTATAAGACCCACATTAAAGAATAAAACTCTATTTAAAATTTAATTTTATCCAACTTCCTACGATTTCAATGAAAAAACCAATTTTACTAAATCATATTTTGAGAGTGGAATATTTGGTTTAATAATACTCAAAAAAATTTTTTTCAAAATTTAATTAGATGAGATTTATAGAATTAAATTAACTTGAAAATAGATGTCCCAATGTAAAAAACACCTCTGTTTGATGTTGATAATAAAAGAGGGTTCTTATAGAGACATAGTAAAATAAATAGCCAATAAATAACATCTTATTCGTTATTTTCCAAGGATTAGATCTTTGATTAAACCATCTTCTAGGGCTTTGTTTACTGTACTTTTCTGGGATGTTGTTGAAGTAAGTTAAAAACGAAACCCAATAATAATTGTAGAAACCTTTGAATCAACTGTTTCAGTGATCGTATCCATAATTAAATTATTGAGATGGAATCGTAGGAAGTCGGACAAAAAATTTTTTTAACTTTTGAATCAACTATAAAAATCGAAAATCGAAAGCTTGAAAATAAATTAAATAGATATTAATTATTGACCCAAAATCCGATATATCCATATCAATTCAAAATTACAGTCAATCCACATGAGACGTTAATTATCGCTTCGTTGCATAATAATTTATTTTAAAAAAATCAGAATTTTGTCTGAAATTCCAAAACAGAATTCAATTGATTTTTCAAAATTTAGTTAATTTGTAACTTATGTAAAATGTTCATTTATTAAGGCCTCTAATAATTATTATGAAAGCTACTTACCGCCTCCATATCTGTAACTGGGAATCTATCCGCTCTGAGTCCATGTAAAACTTGGTGGTATAATAATTCCTTTTCAACAGGATCATCGAGATTCATATATTCATCTAAAAAGAGGTGTTTTTTAAAGAGAAACAAATGATGGTGCCGAGAAGGTTGACCAGTAATGTTTCCAGTTTGTGCAGCACATGCAGCAGCTACTGCGGCTGCTGCATTTGCTGTCCTATATCTTTCCCACTTCGACATGACATCAGCAAGTTTTTCATCTGGAAGTAGACTCCGTTCTGATGGCCCTAATACTTCATATATGGCAAATCCTAAAAACAAGTAGTTAAATATATTTCATTATTCATGACCATGATTAATAATTAAAGAGATCAGTAGGAGTTAGACTTGAATTTAAATTAAATACAAAGTTTTTATTTAAATAGAACAAACGTTTCGTTGCTGGTTCGAAACTACTTCAGTGACTCATTTATTAAACTTTTCTCGTCTGGGGTTTCTTTATCTAATTCTATCTCAATTTGATTGTTTCAATTATTTTAACGGGAAACAATTACATTGTTTTTAAATGTTTTATATATATTTGATAAAATTGAGTGATTTGTAAAGATACTGTTTGAAAATGGTTTTTTCTCTAGTCAAAACCCCAGACAGATGTTTAATAAATGAGCCACTGAAGAAGTTGCGAACCAGCAACGAAACGTTTAGCCTATTTAAATAAAAACTTTGTATTTAATTTAAAGTCAAGTCCAACTCCTACGATCCCTTTAAGTAGTTAAAAATATATTTTTTTAATATTTTTTAAGAAATATTATTTTTAGAAATTATGTTGTTTAAGGTAGTTCTTTCGCGACAATCCGCATAAAAAATTTTAACCTCTTAACCACTCTATACATATGAACGGTACTAAAATTTTAGGTTATGTTTTTTAACGTGACTGTACTTCTCACACTACTATATCCACTATATGATTCGATCGTTTACAAGCGACTGTTCTTATATCCCCTCCACTAAAAATAATCGCCCAATATGTTATTTTTTTATTTTTTATCAAATCTACCAGGTAAATAATTTCATTTTTTTTTTTATGTTACTCAGAATATATTATTCTAACAAATGTTAATTTTTCATCAAGATGGTGAAAGTCCTTCAATTAAAAAAAATAAAATAATGATCATTTTCCCAACCTTTCCCATGCTATAAAAAATTTCATTTTTAATTGCAATTATTTCATGTTTGGTCTGGTAAATCGTCCTCAAATTTTAACAGTGTGTTTACTATGTTTTTAATGACTTATATTCCAAGTTTCGAAGATTTCTTGAACTTTTGCATTTGTGAAAGAACTACCTTAATTGAAGGGATGTACTGTACCTAGAGCATTTTCTCTGAGGCCGATTTTTGTTTGAATGCAAGCGAGTACTTCCCGGGCAGTTGCTGAAGCATGGAATTCTACTGCATGATATTGTCCATCCATCAAATGGAATCGAGCATAAATTGGCCTTCTGTTGACCGTACATAAAATTTCCTCCCGGCTTGGAGGCCATTGGCGACGTCGGGTTCCTTGTGTTTTATGCATACACTGAAAAAGAAAATATCCAATAAAGTTAATTTGAGTGCTAATAGATTAATTTGATGCGAGGGGTGAACCGCGATTGGAATTAGGTGTGCACGTCTTTGGAATTATTTTGGAATTAATTAGATAATGCCCATTCATCTATTGTCTTCTACTTGGAAATGAAAGTGGAAGTGGAAGTAGATGTATACGATATTAGGTCGCGGTTCACCCCTCGGTTTGATGGCTAAGTGTATAAAAGCAAACAAGATACAAAAAATCAGTTAATTTAATTTTTTATTTATTTATTGTTTCCCCTGCCCATTGGGTTTTGTAGTACATTTTCTAAAACTACAATTTATTTACAAATATTTAAAATAATTTATTAATATCAAAAACTTTCTCTAAAACTATTATTTTGTCCAGTCCCTTTTAAATATTTTGTCATTTGTCAACTTTTTAAATTCATTGTCAGTCATTGTCTATTTAAATACAGTACAAATCCCACATTCACACAATATCCCATTCAATCAAATGAGTTCATATCCCACATCAAGTCAATTTCGTTCATGTTATTGTCCGGTATGTAGACTTGAATCACCAGTCTGTTCTCAATCGGTCTGTAGTACGGGTTGTAGTAGTTTGAGTAGTCGAGTTTGTTCCAAATATGTTGTAGTCGGTCCCAAATTGTCATCGCTATTAGTATCACTGCTGTTTTTATTTTTTCGAAGGTCGGTCTTGTTTTCATTGATGTCTTGAAGAAGAAGCTAATTATTTATTATTCAAAAATCTTAACTAATTCCAATAGATAATAGTTTAATTACCTTTTCAGCAAATCGAGCATACTTCCCTTCCTCTGTGACAAAATCAGCAGCGCATCTTTTCACATGGGCTGCTAATAAGCGCCTTATCGGTCGGCTTGGAGGAAGTACTACGGAACAGGAAAGCGCCAAAAGGGCCCAATGACGAAGATTGACCCGTGAATTAGGATCAGGATGATCAGTCGTTTGCTTCATTAATTGCAAATAGAGCTCATTTAGCAGCGGATCCTTCCGCATGCATCGTTCCAATATTGTCTGCATTAAAGAGATATGCTCATCTTCTGCACGTTTCACAGTATCACCTAGAAATAGATTAGAACTTAAAACTGCTAGAAAAATATTTTTTTCTTGGAAATGATACCTACCGTTTTGTCCGAGACCAGCGTAAGCTAAAATAGTATTAAATACAGCAAGAGCTTGTTGTTCATCCGCTTCCGGTAGACGACTTATACTAGTGGCCAGAGGTTGCCGAGTAAAAGCCCAGAAAGCATGAGGAAATCCTTTATAAGTTTCTCCACCATCACTGAAAGGATTACTAACGCCTCCGACTCCTCCACTGGACCCATGCTCTTGGCGAAGTTTTTCAATTCTTCGTTTACTCAACCTAGATAAAAAAAAATATTAGTGAAAATAATAATAATAATAAAGAAAAATTTAAATTTAAAATAGGTGAGTCAGTCTTCTATAAAAGACCAATTTTCCTTACAGAATACAATTTGAAAGATATATTTACCATTTTTTTTTTTTTTTTTAAATTAAATTTAAGGAGGTTCTTTCGCGACAATCCACACAAAAAGTTTTAGCCTCGTAACCACTGTGTATAAATATGAACGGAACTAAAATTTTAGGTTATGTTTTTTTAACGTGACTGTCCACTCACACTACAAAATCTCTATATGGATACACACATACTTGCCGGATCGTTTCCAAGCCATTGTGCTTATATCCCCTCCACTAAAAATAATCGCCCAAATATGTTTGTTTTATTTTATTTTTTATTAAAACTACGTAGTAAATAATTTCATTTTTTTTTAAGTTACTCCGAATATATTATTCTAACAAATATTAGTTTTTCATCATGATGGTGAAAGTCCTTCAATGGAAAAAAATAAAATAATGATCATTTCCCCACCCTTTCCTATCTACCATATGTAAAAAATTTCACTTTTAATCGCAATTATTTCATGTTTGGTGTGGTAAATCGTCTTCAAATTTTAACAGTGTGTGTATTATGCTTTTAATGACTAATATTTCAAGTTTCGAAGACTTTTTGAATTTTTGCATTTGTGAAAGAACTATCTTAAACAATTTTGAAAAACAATTTGACACGTCCACATTATCTACAAAAAGGTTTTTTAAGATAAAAGATTGAAAATTAGTTTTACTTTGATATTAATTTAGAGTAAGGAAATCTTAAAAAAACTAAAGAGTATTGGGATAAAATACTCTAAAAAAATTGAAATCGGTCAAGAGATTTTCTAAAAGGGACTTTTTTGGATTTGGGAGATATTATATTGAAACGAAAAGATCTGTAAAAATTTCAAGTTGGTATTTCTCTATGAATAATATCATTATACTTCTTGAAGGAGACAATAAAAGAGTGTGTATACTGCTGGAATTATAAATTTTATTTATAACGAGACTATAGTTTTATTGTCTCCTTCAATATATAAAAATTATGCTAACCTCGGCACAAAAAATTTCAATTTAATCATTAAACTTCATTTAGAAAACCCTGTTTTTATTGTAAGTTATAAAAATAAAAGAAATATTATTGAAAATTAGTTTTCTGAAATCATTGATAAGAATTTGTTAACCTGCGCAAAGTATTTCGTAGAAATCCGGCGGCTCCAAGATCGGGTGGTTTTTTTAGCATTTCTGCATCAATTAGAGCTCGTCGAGATGAGACAAGAGTATGGTAAAGCCTCCTTCGTTCTTCATTGGTAATCGCGGCCTTGCGAGCAGCAGTTCCAGGCGGAGGCTCCAAATCAGGGCTTATCCATGAAGCAAGGGCAGGCCAGTAACTTACAACCAGAGAGCCGATTTCAGTTTTATGAGCAGTTTCGAACACAAAACATCTTTGCGCCGAATCTGTGTGAGCTGAATAAAATGCTATTTTAAATGTAATGGAATTATTATTTATTTTCAAACAAAAATTAAAAATTATTAATTAATTAACTACCTCTAGCAAGATTCACTGTGATGAAACTATCACTTGGATCTAGAAAAATCGATTCAATATCTTGATATCTATATTCAGCTAATACAAATTTATCTTCTGCACGTAGAAGAGATAATCCTATGCAACTGACGCCTAAGATCAATGAATTACCTGAAATTAATTAAAATACATTAAAAATTGTTAAAATTTATTAAATGTTTTTGTATTAAAACTATTTACCATAAGGCCAATATCCTCTGTATGTAACAGCGAACATTGTTGTTCCATAAAGTGGATACTGCATTACACATGAGAGATAAAGTAACTTGGAGGAAAGTTCTGTTTTCCCAGCACCATATTGACGATGCGCTTGAGCCAAAATAGGAGCCTAGATAAAATAAATTATTATCATTATTTTTCAAAAAAAAAAATTCTACATATTTTATCTAAGATTCTTACAAAACTAAAGTTACTTAAGTAGAATTTAAATTTTATAAAATTAAAGGGTTTATTTAGTCACATAAAATAAATAAATAGAGCAATTTTAGTCAATTAACAATATTTATTTGCAGTGGCATAGCGCAGAAAATTTTCATGGGGGGGGGCACGCGTCAATCCACAAAGCAAAATATTTCGTGGGAATTTTTTTTTATTAAAACAAGTAGATACTTCAAGAAATTAAAAAAGAGCATAATTCTTGATTAAATATATTTAATTACGGTTAGTTTGCCATAAGAAAAAGTTTGTCGTTGCCGTTAATCATCCAATGAGCCCTGTCTTGGGGGGGGGGGGGGTTCTGACTCCAAACCCTTGGACCCTGTTTATTTGATAGATTTTACTAAACAAGTTTCGGTCAACCCCGGTAGACCATTTTCATTAGTACTAAAAAATTGAAAATATTGTTTCAATTTTTCAGTACTACTGCAGAGTCGATCTACCAGGGGTGACCGAAAATGTTTAGTAAATCTAATAAATAATGTTAATTGACCAAAATTACTCTATTTATTTATTTTATGTGACTAAATAACCCTTTAATTTATAAAATTTTATATACCATTTAATTAAGTTCAATATTGAATTTCTTAATATTTTAATGATAAATAGTTTTTGAATTGACGAACTCACCCAAACATCATCCCCACGAGATCGGCTGACACGATAAGGTAAATAAGCTTCCACATCCGAGTAATAATCAAGACGATTAGAATCTTTCGGACTTCCAAGAGCTACTTGAGCTTGAAGCCCTGCTAGTTGAAGAGCAACTTTTTCGGAAACTGGGAAATCGTCACACTAGAATAAACAAAATAAAAATAAATAATTAATCAAATATGATATTTAATATATTGAAAATTCATATTGTTATAAGTAGTAAATGGAGAGTAAAAAATACCTTCACGACATTATAAACAGCTTGAGCATAAAGAAGACCCACTTCAACAGGATCTTGAGATAATTCCCGACTTGCCCGGAATAATCGTCGTTTAAAAACAAAACGATTTTCACCTCCTCCTAAAGTAGCACTACTGGACGCAGAAGTCGCCCCACCAGCAGCTCTAGAAAATAGCAAAAAAATAATGTAATATAGAAAATAAAAAACGTAGTCCCCAACAAGGAACGAAATCAATATTATTTTTTCCTTCTTTTTTTCGAAATATCTCAAAAACGGCTGAAACTATTTCGATTAAAAAAAATTGAGCAAAACCATCCCATTTCGCTCTACAAAAAAGCTCTAATAAGTGAACATCGAAAAATTATATTTGATTTTGTCAAAATGTCTGTTAGTCTGTTAGTTAGTCTGTGCATTACCAAATTTTTTGTGGACGAGCTAGCTCAAAAACTAGTTTGAATATCGAAACCAAATTTCACACGTAGTTTTGGTCTATTGAGATTAAGAGCTGATTAGATTTTGGTGCATATCGACCCAAAATTAAGGGGGTGGAGGGGGGGGTTAAAAATTAAAAATCTAGGTCTGTTTGAGCAAACTCAACCAAATTTTATATACATAATCAGTGGACCCCCAGAAGTCTAAAAATGCAAAAACTAACTCCCTCCCCTACATGATTATAAATAATTTTATTAAATATTAAATATAAGTGAGGGGCCAGGTTGTATGATAAAGTCAAGTGGACGGCCACATCAGAACACGTCAGCTTATTTGAATAGAAATAGAAAAAATATATGTATTGAAAGTAGAAAATAATAGGTGTCTTACTGACCTTTCCCAATCAGCAATGACATCATACAGATAATCATGTCCACGAACATGTTGTTCGCCATCAGGACCCGCTTGATAAATCGCCCAGCCATCTAAGTTTCTTAGTCCAAGTTTATCAGCAAGTTTAGCAGCGGCTGCAGCAGCAGTATCGGTTGGGTGAACGTCGATAGCTTTAGTTCGACCATCAAGGAAAAAAAAGCGGCATACGATCGTGCCTAACCTTCTCATCGCCTAAAATTGAAATCATTTGGTTTAATTCTTTTCTAACATTATATAATATTATATTTTATTTAAGAAGGTACTATGGATGGGTTGTATTTATTAAATTCTTCAGACTTGGTAGGTAAGTGAACCCAAACATTGACAAAAAATATAATTTGATAAGACAATTATTTTAAGATAGTTCTTTCGCGACAATCCACACAAAAAGTTTAAGCCTCGTAACCACTCTATGCATATGAACGGTGCTAAAATTTTAGGTTATGTTTTTTAACGTGACTGTACTTCTCACACTACTATATTCTCTTTATGAATGGATTGTTTCCAAGCGATTGTTCTTATATCCCCTCCACTAAAAATAACCGCCCAAATATGTATTTTTTTTTATTTTTTATTATAACTACGAGGTAAATAATTTCAATTTTTTTTAAGTTACTCCGAATATACCTATTATTCTAAGGCTTCTTGAATTTTTGCATTTGTGAAAGAACTACCTGAAATATGAAATTTCTTTGTTTAAACATTGTCACTTTAAATTGATTTATGAATGTATATTGTTTCATGTACATATTTTTTCTTAACTGGAGGTGTGATTTCAAAGGGATTTTTTTTTAACTTTCATCTGTTTTTTTTCTGCTTCTGCTTGTGTTGAGAATAAATTTCCGTATACAATTTGCGAATATACATAAGCATAAGAATAAGTATAAATTAAACAACTATCTGTTGAACATACAAGGGAATGTATTGAAAACCTTTTTTCTATTTGATTGATACAAACAGTGGCATAGCTACAGGAAGCAACTGGAAGCAACGTTTTCGGGCTTCCTGCTTTAGAGGGTCCCTTTAAAAATTTATTTTTAATTTTACAAACATAACTATTTTGTTGAAAAGCGATTTAAATGAATCTATGTCAATAAGGGACTTTGCAAATATTATAATTTAAAAATTTAGTTGTTTGGAAAGTGATTTATTTGAAGTATATACAATGTTTATTATATTTTTTACATTGCCAGTGATTGTTGCTACAGTAGAAAGAACATTCAACAATTTAAAAATTATAAAAGATTTTAAAAGAAATTCAATTGGACAATCTCGTCTGAAATATTTAGCATTGATTGCTATTGAGAATAAAGAAGCAAGTCAATTAAACACGAAGACTCTAATTGACAAATTAGCAGATGCAAAATCTAGACGAAAAATCATTTAAATAACTTTTTATACTTTTGTTTATATTCAAATATGTTTTGTTTTCCTTTGTATAAACAGTTGAAATAAAAAAAATGTTAGTAGGGGCTCCGTAGTTGGAATTTGCTTATGGGCCTAAAAAATCTAGTTACACCACTGGTTACAAATATATAAAGGTCACTTGAATTAATGCAAAAAATAGTTAAAATAATGCTATAATATACATGTTATATTTAAAATTTAAGTCATTATAATTAATATAATAACACTTTTATTAACACTCTTATGCATTGTATTATTCATCCGAATTTTGATACTTATGTTTGTTTTTTAGCTGGAGACCGTCTCTCCTTTAGGTATGTTAAATAAAATACAAAACAAATAGCATTTTTATTTCAATTTTTGTATGAAATTTCTTTTGTTTTTCACAATTTGAAGTTAACAACTGATTCTCACGGCAAGGGCGGATCCAGTGGGGAGGGGCTACCCCCCCCCCACCCCATAGAGGCCCGTGCCTGGCGGGAGTGCAACACGTGCGTCGCATCGGCGGCCAAATCGACAGGGAACTTATAACAATTTGGTTATTTTAATGAACCATATGAGATATGAAATTTGTAAAAAATTTTAAAAATTGAAAATAAAGTTCTATGCGTGTGTGTGGGGGGTGTCTCTGACCCCCCCCCCCCCCCCGCTTGGACAATTCGATCGCGACACATTTTCGAGATAAAAAGTAGATCTTATATACATCGGGCACCTTATATACATTCTCTTCCCCCCCCATAAAAAATTCCTAGATCCGCCCTTGTCTCACGGGCTTCACTTACCTCTCCAAGTCTGAAGAATTTAATATTATATTTTATATTTAAATGAGTTTTTTAATTATTTTTTTTTATTATTATTAAATTACCGCAATTTCAACAGTAGAAGGTGGTCGACGCCGGCATACAGCACGAGGATGTCGACAAGTATCGAGGCACCATTGAACATACTGTCGTAGTCGTCCCTCCAATTGGAGACTTTTTCGTAACCAGCTCACAAAATACTAAAAAAAAAAGAAAACATTGGTAGAGGGCTTTACTCTACGAGACGCCAGTATTGGGCTTATTAATATTATTTCCTGCATTACACTTTTCGATATTTCCTTATTAAAAACATATTTTACTTGTTAAATTATTAAATTCAAAGGTTCTTTTTGCCGGGAGTAGGAGAATTTTTATAAATTAAAAAGACAATAAAAGAGTGTATCTTTTGATGGAAAAATAAATTTTTATTTATTTATAAGGAGACTATAGTTTAGAGAACTCTGCCTTCTTCATCAGTCTATTACAATTGATTAACAGGTATTGATGTATGATGATTGCAAAGTCGTCGAAACTATAGTCTCTTTATAAATAAATAATAATTAAAAATCTAAACTAATAATTTTATTAAAATTTATTGTAACTCACGAATCACGGTAGCCTGTAACTGTTCGAAAGAAAATTGGTGGAAAAATTTAAAGTAAATTTATTAGGATTAATTTTGGTCAGAATTAATTAGTTTACGCACATTGCTCCGAGGTTACCATGTTGTATTTAAGTAATAAGTTCCCCAAACTTATGAACTATACGCATGTATTGAAATAGGGGTAAAAGTTTATTCAATGAGTAGCTACGTAGGAGATGATGGTTAAAGATGTTGATAAGTTAAGTTTTAGATTATTTTTTAATAAATTTCAATTGAGTTGAGGGGTAATAGGTGTTTGTGTTTAATGATGGATTTCCATGGAATGAATCGTTTGAACGGAAGTTTAATTGGCCCCCACCAATTAAACCCTAATTGAACAAGGACTTTTCATAAAAAAAATCATTAAATTTAGTTTGGGGTAGTCGAAAGGAATAATTAACTTAGAAAAGGGTTACTTTCTTATTTTTCCAGCAGAAGACACACTCTTTTATTGTTAATGTTAAATTATTTAAAGCAGCGGTCTTAAAACTTGTCTAATAGAAACCTTTCAATAATAATATTTTTGTATTACACTTTCAAACAATTTAGTGAATTAAAGTTAAACTTAATATAACAATAAATTAAGGGGATATTGCTCGTACTAACTTTTTTTAAAATTTAAACCAACCATGGTTGAGTTGTTCATCAAAGAGAAAAGTTTTGGCTGAAAAGCAGCTGAAAAAAAATTTGGTCAGTTGATTCCTATGCTCACTGAGGGGATTTCAATACTCTCAGCCTATGTCTTGAAATGATTTCACAAGCATTTGAAAATGATCGAGAATTAGGTGTCAAAAAGTTTTGCATTCTGATGAGAAATTTTCAAAAAAAATGTCTAGTCTAGCTTGTTTCAGCGAAACTTCTCTTTTGATAAAATAAATCTGTTCGAAATAATTAAATTGAATTTGTCTTTTCATTTTATTATTCTTTAATTTTTATTTCAATAATTTCCACATTGATTTCTGAACAGATTGGAAGGAACCCTCCAAAGAATCGAAGAATAATTTGAAGACCTCTGATTTAAAGAATTATTTTGACTTAGGTACTAGAAAAACTCATTTTAGGTAGTTGTTTCGTGACAATACTAGCAAAAAGTTAATGCTTAAGTATATAGAACAGACAATAAGGATTCATAATTCATATGCCCAAAATTGTTTGTTGTTTTTGTACCACTACTAGCCAATCCCGTGCTCGTTTGACAAATCTGACAACATTGTACGAGCTTGAATACTTTTATCATAGAAATGACTGACTGATAAAATACATTATAAAGGTCGATTTATAAAACAAAAAGTTCTTAATAAACGTTTAAAAGCTGTTACGACAATGGCTGAAGCGAAAAAACGTCAAAAAAGTACTAAAGTTAATCCACTTTATAGGTTAAATATATACGTTGTTGCCAGCTTGTTTTTAGTGTAAATTTTTCATTATTTATATGAATTATTATCTCAGAAACTGTGTTGTAACTATGAATTAAAATTTTCTTAAAAAATGTATTAGTTATTGTTTAATGTTGGTTTAGTTTTTTATAACAATGGTAAGAAGAGTTTCTTAATTATAATTAAATATGTATGTAAACTTTCCGGTATCCCGTATAGTGCAATGTATAAGAGTCTGAAAACTCTATCTTTAGAATTTAATATCTCCGGAACTATATTGTTCATCAATTTCGTTTTGCCACCAATCGATGCAGAAGTATTTAAATAATAATCTGTCTAAATTTCAAAAAATCCTAAGAAAACCCATATGGTGAAACAACTACCTTAAAATTTAAATTAAATGAATTAATAACTTTATTTTCTGAATTTTTATTTTATTAATAAAATAAAATTAATAATCAAGGTTACTTTGTGTAAAAGTTTGCTTGGCGGAAAAGCAATTAAGCAAAGGCAGAGAAGAAGCCAAATTCGTTCAGTAGCTTCTGGACTGGGATTGTTTGTCGCCTGACGGACACATTGGACGAGGATTTCATCTCGAAGTTCTTCTCTTTCAATTCCATGGCCGACAATACCCTGGATAGCAGTTGCTTCAGCTGTTTCGTTGGTGCCTGATTTTAATTCCCCTCTTGAGTATTTGCACAATTCCCGAAATTTTTCAAATTATATAAATATCTAACAAAACTGATCAATTTTTTTATTTATTTCAACATTATGTTATTGATATAGAAACTGAATAGAATTGAGTAATAATTCAGAGGGATATCATGGTATAAAAATATATTTTTCAATACAAAATTGTATAAATCTATGATAGTCCCATATATTGGCATGTTTATTTTTGAAGAAAGGTTTCTCTATAAAATAATAATACAAAAATAATATAGTATTGTTAACTGTAGTAATGCTCTTTATCATCTGTACAGGGTAAAGATCTTCCACATTTTGAAGAGGTATAAAAAATGAAAAAATTTAACTAAAAAAACTGAATATATTTTTGAAAAGAACTTAAAATATTTTTTTTAAATGTGTTTTAAACATAATCAGACAAAAATAGGGGGGGGTCAAAAATGAAAATTCTAGCCCTTTTGACCAAACCCCACCAAATTTTTTATACATACTATATTCTGTGGACCCCCAGAAGGCTAGAAATGCAAAAACTAACCAGATTTTATATACATAGTTTGGTCGAAAGGTCTAGAATTTTCATTTTTGACCCCCCCCCCCTTTTGGGTGGTTAGTTTTTGCATTTCTAGCCTTCTGGAGGTCCACAGAATATGTATACAAAATTTGGTTGAGTTTGGTCGAAAGGGCTAGAATTTTTATTTTTGAACCCCCCCCCCAAATGAAAATTCTAGCCCTTTCTATTTATACAAAATTTGGTTAGTTTTTGCATTTCTCGACTTCTGGGGGTCCATAGAACATGTATACAAAATTTGGTTGAGTTTGGTCGAAAGGGCTAGAATTTTTATTTGCTCCCCACTCTCTTTGTTTTTTGTCTGATAATGTTTTAAACACGTTTAAAAAAAATTATTTTATGTTCTTTTCAAAAATATAGGTATTCAGTTTTTCTCTAGTTAAATTTTTTCATTTTTTAATAGCTCTTCAAAATGTGGTAGATCTTTATGGCCCACCCTGTATTTTATAATTGACTGTATTATTTTATACAAATTGCATATATTTATTGGATTGTATGATGTATAGCTAAAATAGCTAATAAAAAATTATTATTATTATTATTATTATAAAGAAAAAGTCAAATTCTTTACCCGAAACACAGAGCAAGCGGCTGATACATTGTCCGGGTCGTACATATGCACATGTGAGGTTGGAATCGAAGACCCACGGTGATAAGTAAGCATTTCGTATTTTGGAAGTACCTCGTTTCCACCACGACTGCTTCTTCGTGTCAACGTTGCCATTATTGTCCCTGAAAATATTTCGTCATTATTTGAATTGTATTCAAAAAAAATAAAAACATTTTGTATTAAATTTTAAAAGGTATAACTGATTAATGGTTGTAAAACTTATGATTAAAGATATTCTTAAATAAATACAAAGTGGACATGTAAATACCTTCAGGTAAACGTTCATGGTTGTTGAAATAATCTTGAGCAAACTCGACCATATCGTGATAGGTGTCTGGTTCTTCAATCGGGGCCTCCAATTCCAATAATTTCTTCTCAACTCGGAATTTTCGTCTTTGTTCACGTTCTGGATCATCTCTCCAAGCGGGTGGTGCCTAATATATATATAAAAAGTGTTAATTAAATTAAGTGATTTGCATTTTACTATTTATTATTAGACTTTTTGATGTGAAACCTGGACAATAGGGGAGGTCGAGAGAGCAAACTGTAGCCTTTAAAATATAGAACTAAAGAAGAATATAAAGGGATTTTTGAAGAGTTTACTTGTCAGGGTAAGCGGAAATTAAGCTTTTTAAAATAAAGAAGATTCAAATCTTTCTTTATGTGGAAATATTTATTTTGGCCGACAACTCGTTTTGGTTATTCCATATAAGGAAAGTTTTGAATCTTCTTTTTAAAAAAACCTAATATCCGATTACCCTGGCAAGTAGGTAGGTAAACTCTTCTAAAATCCCTTTATATTAAATTAATCTTGATAACTGCTAAAGAAGAATGTTGAAGATCAAATGAGTGGATAGAATTATTACTAATAAAGTAGTACTCGATATAAGTAGAAAAAGAGTAATTTGAGGAAAAATTTAAGAAGAGAAGAGTTCAGATGTTAAGACTTGATGAGACACCAGGGATCGCTGAAGGATATTTTGGAAAGTAAATTGGGAATAAAAGCAAAAAGGGAAATCTAGATTATATATAATAAATAAAGATTCACGGGTTTTTGGATAAATTTTTATTTAATGTTAAATGTCAATTTTCATACAACGTTTCGTCCTTTTCAGGACTTTTCCAAGTACTCAATTACTTAAAACATTAATCGTTCATAAAATAGTAAAACAATCGAGACAATAAATAGTGTATTCATAATTTTTATCCTATAACAATTCTGCACAACCAATTTAAGATTTAAGATTGTTTTTTTCTATAAATTGGTTGTGCAGAATTGTTATAGGAAAAATATTTATTTGTCTCGATTGTTTTACTATTTTATGAAGGATAAAAAATTGTCCAAAAACTCGTGAAACTTTTATTTATTATTAAAATGCACGTGAAACAACTAAATTTAAAACTATATAGAATGTTTTTTCTGATAATGGGAGATTTGAAGAATCGGCAAGGGATAAGAGTGAAGCGAGTAGTCCCATCAAACCAGTCTTAGGTCTGACTTCTATTATGAAGAGCATAATATTAAAATTTGAAATATAGAAATTATTGTTTGGTTAATCGTATCTATAATTTAATTAGTTTACAAGATCGTAGGAAATTGGATAAATAAATCAATCACAGAGTTTTATATTAAATAAGACGTAGGTTTCGTCATTTTATTTGTGACCTCTTCAACGATTTATTTCTCAACTCATTTAAAAAAGATAGAATGTTTCACTGTGATGTGAACTATTTTGATTTTTTAGAACCCAAAGAATTGTTAAAATTGTCAACAAAAGAAATAAGTTCTAAATGTGACAAGTTACAAAAAAAATACCCAAAATTACTAACAGATATATTTGTTATACAATTTACAAACATAACTACTTTGTTGAAAATTGTTTTTTAATTATAATCAGTTTTCTTTTAAACGTTTAATATTAGTATTTAAATCTATTTTAAAATCCTTAAATTTATATATATATATATGTTTCATTTAATATATCTATTTCATTCTCTGCTCTTAAGTTAAAAAATAATTTTCCTTTGTATAAACAGTTGAAATAAAAAAAATGTTAGTAGGGGCCCCGTAATTAGAATTTGCTTATGGGCCTAAAAAATGTATTTACGCCACTGGTTTCACATAATGACATTGGACAAGTGAGTTGAGAAATAAGTCGCTGAAGAAGTCACAAATAAAGTGACGAAACGTACGTTTTATTTAATATAAAACAGTGATTGATATATTTATCCAATTTCCTACGATTTTGTAAACTATAGAAATTATTTACCGCTTGATTAGATGCTCTTGAATTTGGTCTACTTTGCCGTGGAGAGCCTCCTGCAGGCGGTACTGTTGTAGGCAACAGAAGTTTATGAGGTGGAGCAGGCAACGGTGGGGGTGAACCATCTGTTTCTTCAGGAGTCACTGTTGCTGATATAGCAGTTGGTACACTTTCATCTCTTGGAAGAACTGATTCATAAATAGGTTCACCCCCTGTTCCGGATGCTGTTTCTGTGTCGGAAACTACAGTTACTGGTGTTTCTGGTTCGGCAGAAAATGGAATTGGAGGGGGAGGTGGTGGGGGTGGAGGAGGTGGAGGTTCTGTTGGTTCAGGAAGAGTTGGAGCACCGAGTCCAGTAGGTCGGGCTAGAAGCGCTTCCGTTTCCTGTTGTAATACTGCTTCCAGCTGAAAAAAAAATTAATATTTATTAGATTTACAGGTAAAGTTTACTTGTCAAAAATGTTCAATAGTTTGTTAGTAATAAAAAAAGCTAGTACATTGAAAGTAATTAGTCTTAAGTGAAGGCCAAAAATTTTAATAATAAATAATTGAACTTTAACTCTAGAAATGTTTAGTTAAATTAAAAATCTCTGTGTTTTGAGTAAAGATAGAATTCCTTTTGTTTTCCTGCTATATTGCTTTAAATTAGTGTTTTTCAACCTGGGGGGTCGCGAAGCCTCAGTAATAAATCAATACTTTTTTACCGTGTTTATGTGTTTTTTACTCTATGGTAAAAAAAATGAAAAATTGTACACAAAGTCACTAGACGGGCCTCTCAGACCGGTGCGCAGGCATATTCCATTGATTCAAGTGGAAGTCTGGTGGGCAAACAAAAAGCTGTCTTGCGAATTTGAAGCTTTTTGGTAGGTTTTTATTAGTTCTTTTTTCGTCTCTTTTTGGGAGAGGGGTTTGTTAACTCTTCTTTCCATTTAGAGATAGGAAAAGCAAGGGTTGGTTTTGAAATTAGGCTGGAATAAGGAAATCTCTGCGTTGCTAAGGTAAATATTTTGTTTATTTTTAAAATATTTTTCTTTTTTTTTAGATAATATCGTTAAAAAGGATAGTCAATTCAGGTTTGGGACTATGGTAGAAGTATAGGTGTTAAAACCAGTGGTGGTTTTTTCTTATGAGAATGATTCAGATGGTTATATAGATTATAAGGATATAGGGAAGAATGGTATTAATTTAAATACAGTATGGTTCCTACAAGTTAGTTAATTCAGATATTAATATATAGGTTTGCATTCATGTGTAGGATCTGGCATTGATTTGTGGAAGTCTGTCTATTTATTACTAATTGGGATTATAGTATTCTGCCTCCTATGATTAAATCAATTATAAATTTTGTCAAGTCATAAAGTCCTAGAGTTGTACAAAATTTTATTTAGTTCTCACAAGCAGAGATTAGCTGAGGTAGAGTGAGGTCATACCATCCTTGTTAAGGTTTTGACCAGGTTTCCTTAACAACTTATGGCAAATGCCGGGATGGCTAATGCGTCGCTTGCTCCTGGTATCGGGTTTTTGCGCGGAATTTTTAAATTACTTTTTGTCTTTTGATGGAAATCTATGGTCATGTTATTTGTTAATGAGCATACATTTCTATTTTTTTCTTTTTCTTTTTTTTTTTTTACTTGTTTATTAATTGTTAAATTGTTGTAATTAATTTGTATTGATGTTTGTTAATGTATTGTAGCTAGATTGTATTGATGTTTGGAGGACCTAGCCACCGAGGACTTGTGCCTCTAAGCAGGTCGAGGAATAAAGATTTATTTATTTATTTATTTATTCAATTTAAAATGCTACCAAGCAATTTTTAATTTTTCTTTGAGAGTCATTAACTCAATTAAAAACTATTCAAGTTGTTATCGGGAAATAAGGACTATATTTTTTATGCAGATAATTTATATTTTATTGCCAACGTTTCAACAACTTTGTTGACTTCTTCAGGGCTCAAATAGTTATCTTCCCTGCATATTTGTCATTTTTATAATTACTCTTTCTTAGTAAACATAACTGACTATATTTTTTATGCAGATAATTTATATTTTATTGCCAACGTTTCATCAACTTTGTTGACTTCTTCAGGGCTCAAATAGTTATCTTCCCTGTATATTTGTCATTTTTATAATTATTCTTTCTTAGTAAAATTGTCATTGATTTTTGCGACGTTTCGCCAACTTTATTTTGGCTTCATCAGGCGTCACGCAATGAATATTATTAATATTAATGGAATCATTCTTTTTTTATATAAATTGATCATTGTTCGGAACAAAAAAGAGAAATAATTACAATTGATTTTATTCCTAAATATGTTCACATCTGTTATATATTAATCATATTCAATAAGACGCCTGATAAAGCCAAAATAAAGTTGGCGAAACGTCGCAAATCAATGACAATTTTTTTACAGCTTCCTGTCCAAATAGCTGCAAACGTACTTAATTAATTAAATAATATAGATGTTATGGACTTTAATAATAATTGACTATATTTTTATATGCAGATAATTTATATTTTATTGCCAAAGTTGTTGACTTCTTCAGGGCTCAAATAGTTATCTTACCTGCATATTTGTCATTTTTATAATTATTCTTTCTTAGAAAAACATAACAAAGAATAATTATAAAAATGACAAATATCCGGGAAGATAACTATTTGAGCCTGAAGAAGTCAACAACTTTGGCAATAAAATATAAATTATCTGCATATAAAAAAGATAGTCAATTATTATTAAAGTTCATAGCATCCATATTATTTAATTAATCAAGTACGTTTGCAGCTATTTGGACAGAACGCTGTAAATCAAAAAATTGTCATTGATTTTTGCGACGTTCTTAGAAAAACATAACAAAGAATAATTATAAAAATGACAAATATGCAGGGAAGATAACTATTTGAGCCCTGAAGAAGTCAACAAAGTTGATGAAACGTTGGCAATAAAATATAAATTATTTGCATAAAAAATATAGTTCTTATTTTCCGATTACAACTTTAATAATTTAATCGATGGACATAACTAATCAAAAAAATCAATTAAAAACGTAATCATTTTTACGCTAAAACTTTATAGGATGTTTAAATTATTATTATTAACATTTTTTAATGCTGGATTCTTTCATATTCGATATAATTATAAAAAAAAATTGCTAAGATATAATATTCCCATACATGGATAAATTAATTACCTCCTCATCCAAGTCGCCGACTAGTTCATCCATTCGATCACCAATTTCGTCAATAATCTTGTTTCGCGGAGTAGCATCGGAGAGAAAGGCAAACAGGTTGTCGAGGTCGACAGCATCGGGTGCTTCTGCATTGTTTTGCGCAGATGTAGCTGCCGCGGCAGCTAATTTCTGATTCAGCGCGGCTATTTCTTGTTGAGCCTCTCTAGAAGAAAAAAAGACAATGAAATTCTAGAGAATAAATTTTACAAGCAAAAAAAAAAGCTGACGTCTTCAGATGTGGCCATCCACTGACTTTACCATACAACGTGGCCCTTCACTTATATTTAATATTTAATAAAATTATTTATAATCATGTAGGGGAGAGGGGGGTTGGTTTTTGCATTTTTAGACTTCTGGTGGCCCACTGATTATGTATACAAAATTTGGTTGAGTTTGGTATATGGCCAAGATTTTCATTTTCTGACCCCCCCCCCCCCCCATTTTGAGCGGTTAGTTTTTGCATTTTTAGATTTCTGTGGTCCTACTGATTATGTATAGAAATTTGAGTGAGTTTGGTAAATGGCCAAGATTTTCATTTTTTGACCCTACACTCCCCTCCTCCCCGTTTGGGAGGTTAGTTTTGCATTTTAGACTGCTGGGGGCCCTCTGATTATGCATACAAAATTTGGTTGAGTTTGGTATATGGCCAAGATTTTCATTTTTTGACCCCCCCTCCCCTTTTGAGCGGTTAGTTTTTGCATTTTTAGACTTTGTGGTCCCACTGTACCAAACTCAACCAAATTTTGTATACATAATTTGGTTGAGTTTGGTAAATGGCCAAGATTTTCATTTTTTGACTGTACACTCCCCCTCCTCCCCGTTTTGGAAGGTTAGTTTTTGCATTTTTAGACTTCTAGCGGTGCACTGATTATGTATACAAAATTTGGTTGAGTTTGCTCAAATGGCCTAGATTTTTAATTTTTAACCCCCCTCCACCCACCCTTAATTTTGGGTTGATATGCACCGAAATCTAATCAGTTCTTAATCTCAATGGACCAAAACTACGTGTGAAATTTGGTTTCGATATTCACACTAGTTTTTGAGCTAGCTCGTCCACAAAAATTTAGTATCGCCCAGACTAACTAACAGACATTTTGACAAAATAATTATTATCTCGAAAAATATAATTTTTTCTATGTTCACTTATTAGAGCTTTTTTGTAGAGCGAAATGCCATAGTTTCGCTCAATTTTTTTAATCAACATAGTTTCAGCCGTTTTTGAGATATTTCGAAAAAAAGAAGGAAAAAAAATATTTTTTTCATGCACGATTACAATACTTGACCATACCCTGTATGGTAAAGTAAAAAGTTTTTGGTTTTTGGTTACCGTTCTGTCTGTTCTAGTGTCTCAGCATGAGCCGCGGCTTCGGCTTCAGCAGCTGCTTGTCTCTCGGCCTCTTGGCGTTCTCGACGGCGCATAGCTTCGTCCACTCGACGCATTTCGCGAAGAGCTGCAGCCACCTAAAAAAAAAAAAAAAAAGAACACTCCTTTTATTTTATTGTTCACTAAGTGGTTCTCTTTATGATAAACATTTTTAAAATTTTAATTAAAGGGAAAACAAAAAGACACTACCATGGATTTTAATTAATTGTTGAAGGAGCCATAACATAAAAATAACAATAACATAACAACTTTAGAGGGTCATGACCTCTCCCCTCCCCACCCAAATGGTATCCAAAAAAAAAGATTTAATTTTCTAAGATATAATTCAAACCGGATTAGTATTCCTGAGATTTGCGCGTTCAAACATACGTATTATACATTCAAACTCTCCAGCTTGATTATAGTAATTTGATATAGATCAGTGTTTCTTAACCTTTTTTGTGCCATGCCCCACCAACTATATATTCAAGCTTGAGTTGTTTACCAAAAAAGAATATAGTCTTTTTGATTTTAAGTCGATTCTTTCACGTTTTCAGTAGAGGTTGCCATTAATAGTCAAAACATCAAAAATGGAATGCAATAAGGTTATTCCTCTGGTATTAGATAAGAATCGATTGTTATTTTTGATTTTAAGCCTATTCCTCCGTGTCTTCATCAATGGTTACCAATAATAACCGAAATCTCAAAAATCCAATGTAGAATTATTATTCCTCAAGTATTAGATGAGAATCGATGCCTATTTTTGATTTTAACTCGATTCCTCCATGTCTTCAGCAATGGTTACCAATAATAATCGAAACGTCAAAAAACCAATGTAGAATTGTTATTCCTCAAGTAATAGATGAGGATAAATCGGTATTTTTGATTTTAACTCGATTCCTCCATGTCTTCGCATTGGATAAAGTAAAAATATTCTTAAGAAATAAAAAGTAGGCCCTGATGAGAAACCCCGAAGGAATAAAACATTTTGTACTAAAAAGAATAAACTTATCTTAATTTAACGAATTTGAATTTATAAAAATTTAGAAATTTCCCAAAATTGGACTTAATCAAACTGGCTTCTGAGCTACTCATTTATATATAGTTCGAGTGGTGAGTACTGAGTAGTGTAGTGATGTGACGCTCATTTCAACATCAATTTTAACAATTAATTATTATAATTTATTACTTGAAAAAGGTTTTAGAATTAGAAGCTGACACGACTGAATAAATTTATAATTTCACTATAAGTTTTCCAGCTCAAAATAATTTTCCATTTCATTTATTGACTGGTTGGTCAAACAATCGATCAATCTATACGACATTATTAATTAGATTGGGGTTGTTAAGATAAAAATTTGTTGTTTTACGTATTTTTAATATTAATATATGAAATGTTATTATTAATGTATATTACCTCTCGTGCGAATACTCCACGAAGACGAGCTTGGATTATAATGGCAGCTCTTCGCTGTTGAATAAATCGGATTCGTTGCTTCCATCCACGATAGGCCGCTTGGAGGGCTAGGACTGCTCGACGACGACGACGATATTCTAAAACATATTAATTAAATATGTAAAAACTATCAATGATGAGCTGGGACATTTTACCGGCTCTAGCAAATTGGACAATATTGATTTCGAATTATTCCAAAAAACATAACAAGAATGAAGAAAAAATCAAAGTTTCTCAAGAGTATTTCGATATTTTAGAGATTTATGTAATTGTTAAACGCTTTTCTCTTATGGAAGGAACTTTATATCATTGTAACTTGGTATTTTTTTTGAAATAATAACTAAGATCCTACATTAACTGACCCTCTCGACTCCCTAGCCCATCGTAGATCTGTCTCCGCCCTTTCCCTTTTTTATAGATATTACCATGGCTTTTGTTCTGACGAAATAAAATCGATAATTCCACCAAAGGCTTCATTTGCGCGAAATACACGATTTTCTAAAATTCAACACCCCTACGCGCTTAAACTAGATACTAATCGAACAAACGCATTCGCCAATTCATTTATCCCTATGACATCTAGAGACTGGAACTCTCTTGCCCCGACCGTCTTTCCAGCTACTTATAACCTTCAACCTTTCAAGACCAGCATCCACAGATACCTTCGACTGCTACCCAATCCCTAAATCTCCCCTTATCCTCACGTTACAAGGGTCCACCACGGACTTCAGAGGTTGTACCTTCTTGGTGCAACTTCTTCTTGTATCAATATCATTATAAAAAAAAGATAGGTAGCAAGTAACAACTTATTTCGAAATTAAGAAATAAATATTTAAATCAATTAAAACAAGAAATGTTAAAGTTTTTTAATAAAGCTCAAACATAAGACAAAAATCAAAATCTTAATATAAGGAGTCTACGAATGGTTTGAGGTAAAAAGCTGAAAGTAGGCAAAAATATGCAGATTATCACTACAAACATGTGTGCAAAATTTCAGCTTATTAGCTACCTCAGTTTAAAAGTTCCCATATGTAAATTCAATTTTATCGTGATTTTCTTTATTTTTCATCTAGGAAAACCCAAAATTTAATCAGTTTGTTAGACAATGGAAATACAAATATTTTAGTATCAAAGCGAAACTTTTACGAGTTATCGTGGTCATTGGAATGTAGATTCACAGAAAGAATTATATTTGAAAATAATTTTTCTACTCGATTTAGATGACTGCCCTCAGATCGAGGTCATTTGAGATCACAGCCCCACGACTGTGGAACTCATTGCCTTCTGCTCTAAGACAGCGTGGTCTCACTGTAGCTATATCATGTTAATATCATAGCCTCTAATTGTCTATTTTCTATTTTGTACTTTATATTTCGTATTCTATATTTTTTATTTTATATTTTTTGTATTTTTGTATCTAATTTGTATTTTTGTATCTGATTTGTATTTTGTAATCTATGTTTTGTATTTTTTATTTCTATATATTGTTAATTTCTATATTTGTCAGTTTCTTTTTCTCTTGAATGTACACTATAAGGGTCTACACTGACCTATGTACATAACATCATTAATAAATAAATAAAAAAAATAATAATAATGAAATTCATAACGTGCCTGTAAAAAAATAATTTTCATTGAAAACCTTAATCAATACTATCCAAATATGACAATTATAATAAAGATATTATGATTAATTATCGTTTAATATATATCCGGTTTCTTATAAATTATTTAAACATTTTATTTTCAAATACCTGTTCTCAAGCGGAAGCCTCTCCAATAAGATTGAATTCGCACTGCCATTGTATTAAGTACATTACTTCGACAGTCTTCAAGGGGTTCATAAATACAGCTTCTCAAAAAGACCTTAGTCCTTCCCAGTTGCCATTGTCCAGATGGAGCCTTTCTTGCAGTCAAAAGTCGCCTTTACATTTGAGAAAAAAGAAAATAATAATTATTTTAAGACTTATATTTATTTTAAATGATTTATATTATTGAGTATTTACCTGACAGCTTCGTGAGCATCTGGAGGGCTTCGACCGGGCACCAAACAACGGTAACGCAAATTAAACTCGGAGAGATCCATATGAACTGGGAAGCCTTCTTTTCGGATTCGAATAATATCTATCATGCCTAAATATTTCAGTTGGTCGAGGACAAGCGGCTCATCGTAGTCATTCGGAACTTTTCGCATATTAGGTTTAATACATCGCACATACCTTAAAAAAATAATACATTTATTAAACAAATAATATATGGAAATTTGAATATTTTTACTTAGAGATGCAAATAAATTAAATAAAAATTAATAATGCCTTTGAGAGATTGCTAGATATTTAATTTCCTGAATAAAATAAAATTAATCAATTATTAATGTGCACAGAGAAAAACGCAAAATTATTATACCGTGATGAAAGATGAAAAAAAAATTCATATAGGTATCTAAAATAATGTATAATTAAAAATTATATAAAACTTCTCAATTAAAGTAGTTCTTTCGCGACAATCCTCACAAAAAAGTTTAGCCTCGTAACCACTCTATAAATATGAACGGTGCTAAAATTTTAGGTTATGTTTTTTTAACGTGACTGTACTTTTCACACTACTACATTTTATTTATGAATAGATCGTCTCCAAGACATGATATTTTATCCCCTCCACTAAAAATAATCGCCCAAATATGTAGATAAATAAAATTTAAGACAATTTTATATTAAAATATTTATTTTATAAACAGTTTCGCCAATGGTTGGCTTATCAGAAATTTTTTTTAATATGAAAATGTCTTAAATTTTATTTATCTATTTGTTTTGTTTTATACAAAGGAGTTAAGGGAGTTCTTTCGCGATAATCCACATAAAAAGTTTTAGCCTCGTAACCACTCTATAAATATGAACGGTGCTAAAATTTTAGGTTATGTTTTTTAACGTGACTGTACTTTTCACACTACTATATTTTCTTTATGAATGGATCGTTTCCAAACCATTGATCTTATATCCCCTCCACTAAAAATAATCGCCCAAATGTTTATTTATTTATTTTTTATCAAAACTACGAGGTAAATAATTTCAATTTTTTTTTTAAATTACTCCGAATATATTATTCTAACAAATATTAGTTTTTCATCAAGAGGGTGAAGGTCCTTCAATGAAAAAAAATAAAATAATGATTTTCCCACCCTTTCCCAATCTACCATATATAAAAAATTTCATTTTTAATTGCAATTATTTCATGTTTGGTGTGGTAAATCATCTTCAAATTTTAACAGTGTGTTTATTATGCTTTTAATGACTTATATTCCAAGTTTGGAATACTTCTTGAATTTTTGCATTTGTGAAAGAACTACCTTAAGGACAGTACTAAAGTAAGAGATTTTTTTTTACCAGCTCAGGGGGTGAAATTACATCAAGGCCTTCTTTAGACAAAGACAATTTTATAAAAAATCAATTTAGGAATTAAAGAACAAATTTAGATAGATACTAAGAACAGCTCGATTCTCTTCTGTTCAAGTGTTTATTTAAATTTTTCTTCATTTCTTTTATAAATTAAGTTAGAAATTAAGAAGATTCTGGTATTTAAATAAAAATTGATATTTTATTGAGATCTCAATGGATCTACCCTGAATTACCCAGACTTTCCTTCCGTTCTTGCATTATGGCTATCGGAATGAAGGCACACAGACAGAAATAAATTAATGATTGGAAATGATTCTTCTTCACATTTCTGACATTTCTAAACACAATAAATAGAAAAAAAAATTGAAATTTTCAAGTTGATTCGTTTCCATAGTTTTGTAAATTTTAGATAAGAGTTCTCATGGAATCGTTGGGGGGAAAAAGCCCAAACAATTAATTTGAAAGCAACGTTTCGTCTCTTTTTGAGATTATTTCAAAGGTTTTGAATAAGATCGATACAAAGCAATTCAGTGAGCTGAAACCAGGGCTGCGCCGACTATAGGGCGAATCATAGAATGATATACTATATATGGAAGGCTACCGTATATAGAAAAATAGAAAAAGCGCTCTCTAGCGACTGCAGGACGAAAACTCTTAGTTCTTAAGAGCTATCCAAAGATCATAGAACATTCAAAGCCTTTGCCATAGATAAAAGATACACACCCTTTATGTTATATATATATATATATAAGCGTATTTTTTACTCTTGATAATGTCACCAAAATTTGCCTCGAAGAGAGCGGTTTTCGCCATTTTATTGCCCAATGATTTCGTCCTGGACTCGCCAGAGAGCTCTGTAACTCGTATACGCTAAAATACATTGGCTCCTTATGGAGCCTTCCACTCTATATTAATCTATGGGGCGAATGTGTGCAAAACACACAGGCGGCCAAGTCAAAGGGCGGCAAAACAGCTATACTGACACTTGACTAATCGTCTCTCTAGAGTCTAATTGAGTGATTCTCAACCTTTTTAAAGATGCCGCCCCCCTAAGGGACGGAAAATTATAGTTTGCACACAGGCGGCCGAATGGCTTGGCGCGGGCCTGTCTGGCACTTTCTTTGATTTTTCTCCAAGTACCTACAAGTCCCTGAGTACTCTTATCTAAAATTTTCAAGTGATATCAATACTTCAGTTCGCCCAAACCTGTGTGGTAATCGATTGCACTCTTCAATATTTAATAATATTCTTACCAAGGCGTAGTAGCTTGAAGTACATCAACAAGTGATTGAAGCTGATGTCGGAAAGCGTCTGACACGGTGGGTTTCCCTTTGCTGGTCCCTCTGGCCAAAGTTGCTCCAGGCCCTCCTGACCCACTGCTCATTCGTGCCGCAGTACAACCAAGCAAGTCCTATAAAATAAAATAAGTTCAATATTTATTCAAAATCATTCGATATTCTAAAATATAATACATAAAATAGAATTATTAATACCTGATATTTAGTTAATTCACAAACGAACGCATTTTCAGCACGACTCATAAAGTCAAAAAGAACATCCTGTTGCATATCCCTGTTTTTATCGACAAATCCGGTGACACAATATGTCACACATCCCGCGTAATGACGAATTCCAAATTCTTTCTCCCATTTCCGTCTATCTTCACCTTTGACAAAATGTGGATGACCTTCGAATTCTCCATGTAAATTTGTTAAATAAGCGAGATCTGAACCCTGAAAGAGGAAAAATAAGAATTAAATTATCAAAAAATTTAGTACTTGAGAAATTTTAGCCATGGTTGTGTGATATGTTTAATTTTTTGTTAGAAGGGCTACACTCTCACTCAGAAATTGAAACTAACTTGCTATCCTGACAGTTGGTTTAGTTAGCCTTAGAGATGAATTCCCTCTGATATACGATATAAGTGTAGGTAGGGGAAATTTCACTCGAGTTAGATTCAACTTTAATTGCAAAATCCTGCTAGTGATTTAATAGATAAATCAGTAGGTATATAACAACAAGTTGAAGAAATAATTTAAAAAGCTAAGATATAAAAAGGTATTTATTTGATAGGTTTAATTTAATATATGTAAGCAAGTATTTTGAATTATAAATAAAGAAGTAATATAAAGAAAAAATGGAGGAAAACATTTTCTAAAATTGGTAGGTTCTTATCAAATTTTAGTGATTTGGCAATTTTTTGTCAGCAAACTGATTGAGCTAGAAAGTTTATTAGATAAGAATATTTCATGTCTGAAATTCCTGCATTTTTTTCAACCAAGTTCTGAAGATAGAAAACTATTCAGTTCTTTGTTTTAAAATGCGTTATTTTTGTCTATAGAATAAATTTTCTATAATCTTCTGTTCTTGAGTTACGGCGACGATCAAAATCCAGACAAAGAGAGTCAAAAAAATGCTTGAAAATTAGTTTTTTCGTTTCACTGGTTCTAAGTACAAATAAGTAAATGGAATTCTGAACGAATTCTATAGTCCAGAATAGAATTGCTCGCTGAATCTACCATGTAAAGATTTTTTAAAACCTAATGAAATAAAACTTTAAATGTACTCCTGTTAATAGAAAAAAGAATTAAATCGATACTGCCAATAGTTTTTGTGTTATGATTTTTTTAAAATAAGAAAGTGACCGCGCCCCACCCTGTATATGAGGACTAACGAATTCTATACTCCAGAATAGAAGTGCTCGCTGAATCTACCAAGTAAAGTTTATTTTTGAATTTATTCTTATTTATGACCCAATCTGATGGTTCTTTTTCATTCTAGGTCACTACAATTCAGATAGAATCTTGAAAATCTGCTAAATCATTGGCTTTCTTTCTTTTCCCCAGCCTTCCCAGTTTTCCCGGAAATTGTCTAGCCATGGCGAAAGAAGTCAATTTCTTAATCGTTTTTCCGTTGAGCTTAGAAAAATTACCTTGGGCATGTGACATTGTTCACTGAGAAGTTTGAGAACACATCGGGGTGGTTTTTCCAATAACTCCAAACAACTAGTATTGTCTGTGAATTGTATATGTGCGAATTCGATTCCTTCTTGACGATACTGTTGAAAATAATATTTTTATTAATACAACGTTATTCTAAATTAATCAATTATTTCTACTTACGATTTCTTGTTCAAGAGCAAACACATAATGATTGAAAAATTTATGCAATTTTTCATTAGTATAATTGATACACAATTGTTCAAAAGAGTTCGATGCGAAATTTTCAAATCCGAAAATATCGAGAACTCCGAGAAATCTGGTGGCATCTTGTCCTGGATTCGTACACAAGTTGATGTGATTAACCAGCCAGGCGAACGCTCGAGAATAAAGAGCTTTCGACATTGCATGACGATTTTCCTTTGCCTTTAAAAAATATATTAACATTAAAACATTACAATAACAAATCAACTTGTGTGTTCACCACACGACTTTCACATTTTCATTTATTTGAAATCACCCCGACAAATAAATAAGCTTTATAGAGGTTCTTCACTTCAAATTGAACATTTTATTATTATTAATTTATTTGTAAAATGTTCAATTTGATTTGTAAAATATTCAATTTGAAGTGAAAAACCTCTAAAATTGGAAACTATTTTCATTATTCGTGCAAGGATCAAGCTTGGCTTAGAGATAATACAAGTTCTTTATCATTTGATAGATCAATTAGAATCAGTGCTTGAAAACGGCTTAAGGAGGTTCTTTCGCGATAATCCACACAAAAAGTTTTAGCCTCGTAACCACTCTATAAATATGGACGGTGTTAAAATTTTAGGTTATGTTTTTTTAACGTGACTGTACATTTTACGCTACTACTTTCTATTTATGAATGGATCATTTCCAAGCCATTGATATTTTATCCCCTCCACTAAAAATAATCGCCCAAATATGTTTGTTTTTTTATTTTTTATCAAAACTACGCGGTAAATAATTTCAATTTTTTTTTTTTTAAGTTACTCCGAATAGATTATTCTAACAAATATTAGTTTTTCATCAAGATGGTGAAAGTCTTTCAATAAAAAAAAATAAAATAATGATCATTTCCCCACCCTTTCCCTATCTACCATATGTAAAATAATTCATTTTTATTAATCGCAATTATTTCATATCTGGTGTGGTAAATCATCTTCAAATTTTAACAGTGTGTTTATTGTCCTTTTAATGACTTATATTCCAAGTTTCGAAGACTTGAATTTTTGCATTTGTGAAAGAACTACCTTAAAAGAAAATTTTAATTAATATTCTATTTAGATCATAATAATCTAGCCAAATATTCCCTAAAGTCTACTCAACGTAAGAAAAATACAGAATTAATTAGTCAAATAAAGTAGATTTTTCTATTTTATTAAAATTCAGCAATTTAAAATATATATATAATAAAATGTAATGAAATTTACCTCTTGAAGCTTAAGTGGGATTTCGGTAATATTTCCTCGCACGTTAATCTGCCTGAGTAAAGCCACTTGAACGACATCTTCAAGTTGTAGACCTAAAAGTTCGGCTACTGTTTTTAACACTTGTTTATCTTTCGAAGTTAATTGGCAACGTTCTCCGTCGACATCCTGTATAATAAAGAACAAAATAGGGATTAAAATTTAATGAAATTTATATTAAAAGACTTGAGACTTTTTTAATTAACAATTTTATTCAATAAAAAATTAGTTGATGTGGCCATCTTTATAAATTTACCATATCCTTACCCCTCTCATACATTTATATTTATATTTATTTATTTATTTTTAAAAATTGATATTTTTGGTATTTCTAAAATATCTCAAAAAGGGTTCAAACAATTTTGAAAGAAAATTAAGGAAAATCAAAGTCATAAAAAGCTATCTATAGCAAACATAGCAAAAATACTATTTTAAAGCCGGATTTCACCTTCTAAACTAAACTAAGCACTCAAAAAAAACTCAAATCAATTTTTAAAATCTATACTATACATAAAGAGCTTATGCTGTCCGTCGCAAGCCACTCATTTAAAATCCACAAATAGTTTATGTCAAATTTATTAAAATCAGAAAATGTAAATTATTATTTTAAAACCCATGAATGTTCAAAAAATCAAGAAGCCTCCTGGACAGTAAGATGCCTTCGCAGCTGATGAATTATATTTCCCTAGTGATACATAGAGGAAAAGCTTCGCTTAGTGAAATTTAATTAATTTTAAGCGAAGCTTTCCTTCTCTGTATCGTTGGTGAAATATAATTTACTTTAAAAGTTAATTTAAGTGATATTTTAGTTTAAATATGATTGGTAAAATCTGGCGTAAGATATATAATACTAAATTATAAAACAAAATAAATAAATAAAGTAAAAATGCTGTTATGACCGTTAAGTATGCATATGCCGGTTTTAACTAAATTTATTCAGCTATGATAATTTCAATATAAAACAAATGAAATTTCGTTTTGATATTGTTATTGTTTTTTTGGGCTAGAGCGCTCACAAAATTTGCTAACTCACGAGCTAACAAACACTCAAGACAAAATACTTAAAATCTCTCTTAAGGACGTTCCCTAATAAATCGATTTTCTTGAAATCCTTATAAAACTTTGAATATACATATTTATAAGTCTCCTATATACGTAGAAAAAATTTTCAATAGTCCTTGCGGCACTAAATTTGTAAATATTGACCATTGAAATCAGCATATTATTTAACCCGCGAACCCTATCCCGATAGATGTTAAAGCGACTGTTTCATTAAATAACAATTATTTTGAAAAACTGATCATTAACTGAAGATATAACAAATATTTTTCTTAAAATAATTGTAAAATTTGTTAAAATAATTGTATCAAGCGGTATTCGTTTTGTAAGAAAAATGTTAAAAGTTACGTACTTTTGATGGTTTTCAGTTTTTCTCTCATATCATGGCAAGTGAGAGATGGCGACTTGGCAACGTCGCACTAAAATCACTCAATTTTTCCATATCTAAAAAACTTCTTCAGCTAGTGCATTTGAGATTTTTAGCTAATTCTCTCAACCTAACTATACTGTTCTCATCTGTAATTTCGCATTGAAATGTATGAAGTGTTTTTTTTATTCTTTGTCTTTTAGAGTCGGTAAGAATGTAATGTTGCCAGATCCGAGAAACGACGCATTGAAAATATTTTTGCTTTTCTGCGCATGTGAGAGTAGGGGAAAGAGCGAATTGCATTTGAGCTATATTAGGGAACGTCCTTAAAATATCATTTTTTTCGATCTTCAATATATAAAGATTAATTGAAGATTTTATTGTAGATTCATCGCTTAATTTTGTTTTTTGTTTACAAAAATAATTTAACAGTTCTTAGAAAATTTTGCAAAATCGTATGGTAAAATAATAATGTTAATCAAACAAAACTAAGTTAAGATCAATCAACAAGTGGGGGTTGGTTTTTGTTTGTTTTTTTCGTGAAATGGTGATTTATTTAAAAAATCATTGTTCCGATAAAATGCCAGTCAAGCATGTCATTTGATTCAAGATAAAAAATTTACAAAACCATGCATAAAATATTAAATATCGAACATTTACCTCAAATTGGACATTTCCGAGCCATAAAATTGCCGATAGGACTTTAAGTAGGCCATCACACATTTCAGCAGGAACATGAAGGACATTAAAGGCTAGTCGAAGCGAATCAAAACGAGCGGCGTCGCTCACACCCTCGATTTTAAGACATCCACCCTGATTTAAATATTGAAATTCCGTGTTCGGTGTAAGATGAAGTAATGACGATAATTCTTGATTAGACTGAAAAAGATAAAATTAAAATTTCTTACTGAGTAATAATTCATCATTTGAGAAAAAGATTAATCAAATTTATCTTGACATTAAATTAGTAAAAAATGTAAACACCAGGGCGGGATTTATGCGTTTCGTTAATTAGTATTTCGAACTCCAAAAAGATAACAAATGAAAATCTTATAGTGAAACTTAATTAATAAAGTAAAGGGAGTGTAGTTTCATAATGAATGAAATAAAACTCAAAGAGGTTTATATAGACTCAATATATTTCAGGTTATTAGTCCATCATCAGGAGTTTTTAATCTGTAAACTCCTGATGATGAACTAATAACCCGAAATATATGGAGTCTATATAAACCTCTTTGAGATTTATTTCATTCATTGTGAAACTACACACATTATCAGGAGTTTTTAATCTGTAAACTCCTGATGATGGACTAATAACCCGAAATATATTGAGTCTATATATATACTATATATATATATTTTTTTTTTTTTTTTTAATGATATTGATGTGAGAAGGAGATACACGAGAAGGTCCATCCCCTAAAGCCATGTATGGGCTGGCCCCTCTATCGTGAAAAGAACAGAGTAGAAGGAAAAGAAGCCGAGATCACGAGCCAAATCTCTTTGAGTTTTATTTTATTACACTCCCTTTACTTTACTAATTAATTAATATCACGTTTCACCTAAAACCCACACCACTGTCCCCGAGGGGTGAACCGCGACCTAAAATCGTGTACACCTACTCTCACTTCCACTTTCATTTCCAAGTAGATGACAATAGATTATCTAATGAATTCCAAAGTAATTCCAAATAATTCCAAAGACGGTTCACCTAATTCCAATCGCGGTTCACCCCTCGACTTTCCCTAAGTAAAATAGTGAAGTCTGAGTCCTCGGAAACAAGTCTGTAGTTTCTAAAGTCTTATAACTAAGAACTTGAAATTCTGCATATACTTAGAGTTTAATGATGCGTTGATAGTCTGATTATAAAAATCGAAAAAATAAATTTTACGCACCTTTACAAGCATAAAAAGTATCGTGTACTACAAGAATTTGTTGTCTATCTGTAACTGAATTTTCAGAGGTTTGTAGTTTCTAAGCTGATAAAGATAGAACCTTGAATTTCTGATTAGAGTGATAATTTTTAGGTAGTCAAATTGTCTAAGATAAAAAAATTAAGCACTCTAGCAAATATAATAAAAATGCTGGGGAAAATTTATTTATGTACTGTTGAATAAGTCTATGAGAATCAAGTTTTCTTTAAATTTTTATTTTGACGCTCCAGTAGCACTCTATGACCCTATAAAGTCACTTCACACCCTTTCTCATTTGAGGCGTTCAAAACCAGAGTGGACCATTCTACTTTTGGTTTTTTATGAGAAATCCAGCAAAATAGAGGCAAAAGTGGTACCTGTGCTGTAATCTAGAATGACATTTAAAAACTAAGTTGGACCACTCTGTCTATTTACTTTTATCAAAAATCTACTTGATTATAAAGGTTTATCAGAGAAAATGAGATTTGTGGGTTGGCTCACTCTGCTTTTGAACGCCTAATTTAGTCGTTTTGATTAAAAAAATCTGCAAAAATTCATGAAATAATCTTAGTGTGAGTATAATCGACAGAAATTATTCTGGCTACTATAAAATATTAACTAGTTTGGATGACAAATGAAAATAATTACTGGCTAGTGTGCTTGGTTATTACTGCTTATCAGCAAAATTGGAGTTCTCAAAAATACTTAATAAAAAAAAAGATAATAATAATTCTTAGGGTATTTAAAAATTAAATCATATAGGAAAAAGTGATAGATAAAATTAAAACAAATAAATGTGTAATTGCTATTAAACAGTAGACGTGCTAAAATAATTTTAGAATAATTAATAGAAATTGTGGTGTTGGTGCAAGGTGAAACATCTTTAATAAAGATAAAAGTAAATAAATGTTATATGAGATATTAATTTACTATGAGTTAGGTTTTCTAGGTCACTTGTTTCACGTTAAAAATTAAAAAAAACAAAAGAGGTAAATTTTTTCAATATATATATTTCGGGCTATCAACCCATCTTGAAGAATTAAATCGTTATTTTCTGTAATTCCTGAAGATGGGTTGATAGCCCGAAATATATATATTGAAAAAATTTAACTCTTGTTTTTTTAATTTTTAACGTGAATCAAGTGACCTAGAAAACCAAACTCATAGTAAATTAATATCTCATATAATATTTATTTACTTTTATTTTAGAATAGTATGAAAAAGGCTGATTTAAAATAAAGTGTGTTTATAATTTCGAATGAAATTCAGCAATATTATAAGCCGGCTCTGGTGAATACAAACACGTTGAGAATAGATAAATTATATGTACCTTAGCAGCTTGAACTAATTGATAGAAAACATGATAATTTCGTTCCGCACTGCTCTGAAAAGTAATCCGGGATTGTTCCAAAAGATAGTCTTGAATGATGCATCCTTTAATCAACCAGCGGGAATCAAAGCAAATCTGCATGAATTTTCCAAAACGTGATGAATTGTCATTTCGTACAGTCTTCGCATTTCCTGAAAAAAAAATGACTAATGTTAATTTAATATTTCATAAGATTATTTAAATTTTATAATAATATTAAACATAATACATTTTTCTTATATAGCATATCTAAAAATTGAACTTATAGATTGAGTTCAAATTTGTTACATCGGTTCTTAGATAGCATGAATTATTATTATATTAATTGATGTAACTAATTTGACCATCAGGCAGCGATTGCTAAACTGTGGTCTGCGGACCCCTGGGGGTCCGCGAAATTATCAAAATGGTTAGAAACAGTTCAAGAAGGCGATGAAAAGGCAAGAAGCACGGAGCCTATGAGACTATTGAGCCAGAAATTAAGTCTCAAGAACGACGTAAAATGCCTAGGGTTGGGATGAGGTCCAGCAAAAAAAAATGTTGTTCAAGAGGGGGACCCCGGACTAAATAAGTTTAAGAACCCTTGATCTTTGGAATGATCTTGTTCTTATTAGGTCCGTACCCAAAAAATTTTCGAGGGAGGGGG
>JALMQS010000118.1:9063310-9162085 GCA_024734495.1 Forficula auricularia
ATATAACATTTATATTAGTCAAAGATGCTGTAAACAGACAATAGCTTATGTAAATAATTTTTATTTTTTGCCAACGCTTCGTCAACTTTGTTGACTTCCCCAGAATCTGTTTGATGACTGGGCTGATATGTTTGCTAAGAAGGAATATTGATAAAATGACAAATATGCAAGGAAGTTAATTTATTTGAGCCCTGTGGAAGTCAACATAATTGACGAAATGTTGGCAAAAAATAAAAATTATTTCCATAAGCTATTGTCCTTATTTGCCTACACCATCTTTATTAATTTAATCGATAGACATAAATAATCAAAATAATATAATATTTATATAGAGCCCGGGTCCAGACAACCAGAGAAATTAAAAATTGCGTTCTTGAACTTGCTCCTTTTCTTTCAAAAATTTTCAAGCCGTCATAGGTGATTGAAGGACTTTACAGTCACGTAAACTGTTGAATAAACATAAAAACGAGGGTACTTAGGTATTAACGCCACCACAAATAAAATTTTAAACTACAAATTTGAACTGAAATTGAGTTTATAGACTGTGATGTCTCAAATTGTCTCAAGTGACCGCAAGTGGGTGTTGGTAATTTTCACTTTTAGAACTTTTCACAGGTTCGGTTCTATTTAGATAAAAAAAATGAGTTCCCGAACAAACTTTGGAAGGTTCGGTTAAGATATATTCAGTTCGGCTCGTATAACTTCATTACGGGTTGGTTTTAAGGCGATTAGGTTGGCGTTATTAGCCAACCTAATAGCCTAAATGCCAGCCCGAAATGAAGATATACGAGCCGAACTGAATATATCTTAACCGAACCGGCAACGACTTTTACATATTCGAATTTTTTTGGGTATTTACTTACTAATTATTTTTAATTAATATTCATTTTCTAAAAGAATCCGTCGTCAGTAGCGGCGCTTAAAAACCGACAAATCTGTAGCTGCGGTGGCGTTAATACGTAAGTACCAAAACGAGTTGTAATATATAATAAATTTTCGTGTGGCAATTCATTTCGGGGAGGGGGTTAGAACTGCCCTAAATCCACCTGAGCACGGCCTTAGTTAGGTCCTATTGATTGCAAGGATGTGCCATGTGAAGATGACCGATGGTTCTACAGATATATTGTAGGGATTTTAAAGAGAATCCCGGAAGATGAAGAGAGAAGTTAAGGAGAGATAGAGCAGCTACCCAACCGCTGTATTAAATTAACATCAAGCCTGAATGTAATGAGAGATTTCAACTTGGTCTCAATCTTTATGGCAATTCAATTACACTTGGCGATTGAGGCCGAGTACTGTGTGTATCTATTGAGCTTGACACCAAACGATAACGGGACAGCTATTGTTTGAGGTAAAACGATGAACAGCCTTGCACCCTTTTCTTTCTTTGTAATTTAAACAAATTAATATTACTATCTTTTTAAGTAAATGTTATTATTTTAGTTTTGTTTTTTGGTGAAAATAATAATGTAGAAAGTTGATAAGGCTGCGTGGATATGTAATCGAGATGTTCCTTTCCCAATGTTCGAAGAATTTTACTAAAGACATAACAATTGATTCTTTTTTCCAAATGACCCTCTCAAATGGGGAAAGAAACAATGAAAATAGGAAAACTTATTAAGATTGCAGAGTTGTTGATTCTTAAGGAGAAATTAATGAATTTATCCTCTGCTAACCCAACTAAACATAGATTATAAATTAAATCAAGTGAATCGCAGAATTTAATTTTATTCAGTAGTTGGTTCTACATATCGAGAAACTATTTTATTATTTTTGCAAAAGGAAAAATGAAACAGCACCCGTCGCGTCAGAGGCTATTGAATAAAATTATTTAACTTTCGCGGTTCAATTGATTTAAAAAGAAATTAATGTTTAAAAGTATATTTTATCCATATATATATATATATTTATATGTTAGAAAAATATATGCCTGTATGTTGTTAAAATTTTACATTTAACGATTGGTAACTAGATAAATTGTGAAAGATCTAGGCTAGGTTAGTAATAGTTAATAAAATTTACTTTAAAATAATCATGTTTAAGAAAAATAAATTTTATTGTAGAGAATGTTGAATGTTGGTAAATTTTAGGAAAATAGAGAGAAAAATGGGAACTATTCAATACCCTGAAGAAGGAGAGAAAAAAGTCTCCGAAAAGTCAGAAATTGAATAAAATTTAAATAATTTATAGACTGCCTTTCATTATAACCTACTTAATTCTTATTTTAGTTTTGTTTTTTGGTGAAAATAATAATGTAGAGAGTTGATAAGGCTGTGGATATGTAATCGAGATTTTCCTTTCCCAATGCTCGAGGAATTCCACTAAGGACATAACAATTGATTCTTTTTTCCAAATGACCCTCTCAAATGGGGAAAGATACAATGAAAATTGGAAAACTTATTAAGATTTTAGAGAGTAGGAGAGTTGTTGATTCTTATGGAGAAATCAATGAGTTTATACTCTGTTAACGCAACCAGTGCAGGATTAAGTATAAGCTACACAAGCTAAAACTTAGGACCCCCCACTTTCTTGCCCCCCCCCCCCCATAAAAAATTGTCAGAGTGAGCAATTGTCATATATACTCAAATATACCGCAGCATTATTTGTCCCAATGCCGCACGTCCGGAATAATAATAATAAGCCATTGGTAATTGAGCCTTTTAAAAAGAACTTTTGTTTCTTTTTACCAGAGTTTGCATTTTTAAGTTTGTTATGAATAAAAATGATTTTAAGTTAAAGATCTATTATTTCACTCTCTAATTGTATTTCAGTTTAAGCCTCTAGGTATCCGAAAATCATATTTGGCACTGGCATATAAAATCTGGACTTATAAAGGGCCCCATCTCTCAAATAGCTTAGGGCCTTATCAAGTCTAAATCCGGCCCTGAAAGCAACTAAACATTCAGTAGTTGGTTCTACATATTGAGAAACTATTTTATTATTTTTTCAAAAGGAAAAATGAATGGAGCACATGTCGCGTCAGAGAATATTGAATAAAATTATTTAACTTTCGCGGTTCATTTGATTTAAAAAAAAAATTACAACTATTAATGTTTAAAAGTATATTTTATCCAAATATATATATATTTATTTGTTATAAAAATATATGCCTGTATGTTGTTAAAATTTTACATTTAACGATTGTTAACTAGATAAATTAATTGTGAAAGATCTAGGTTAGGTTAGTAATAGTTAAAAAAATTTACCTTAAAATAATTATATTTAAGAAAAATAAATTATATTGCAGAGAATGTTGAATGTTGGTAAATTTTAGGATAATGTCCGATATGAAATATTTTGTTGATTGAGATTTTTAAATATTTAATTATATAATACAGCCAAGAATAATACATATTTTACCCCATTAGTGGGCTTCCCAGTCCTAGTCGATCTGTCAAAGCTGCTATTCACGGTTTAGAGCGCACCCTAGCGGGTCCTGATTTTTGACAATAGCTGATTTTTGAGATGGGACATGTTAGAAATTTTTTTTATACCTATAGGCAGGGACGGCGGAACCGTGGGGTCAGCTGACCCCACTGGAAATTTGTCTACGTTTTCTATACCCCAGACCCCCGGTAGGCAGTGGGGTCAACTGGGAATTTGTCTAAGTATTCCATACCCCAGGCCCCCCGGTAGGCCGTGGGGTCAACTAGGAATTTGTCTACGTATTCCATACCCCCCAGACACCCCCGGTAGGCCTACATCACTTTCCAAGTTTTGACCCCCCCTGGCCTAAGATCGTTCCGTCGTACCTGCGGTAAAGGTAATAAAAATAATAATATATGCAACAAATCATCATCATCCTCATCGAGTATATACTCATAAGATTGGTTTGAGGCAACTACCCATTTCCTCTCGATTCTATTCCATGTCCTAAAGAAGGGGTGCCCACAAGGAGTGTTAGTTTTTGCATTTCTACTTATTCCATACCTCCCAGACCTCCCAGTAGGGCGTAGGGTCAGCTGACCTCACTGGGAATTTGTCTACGTATTCCATACCCCCTGGGGGCCCACAGAATATGTTTACAAAATTTGATTGAGTTTGGTCAAAAGGGTTAGATTTTAATTTTTGACACCCCCCACCCTTTTTTTTGTCCGATAATGTTTAAAATATATTTAAAAAAATTATTTTATGTTCTTTTCAAAAATATTTTCAGTTTTTTTCTAGTTAAATTTTTTCATTTTTTATTCCTCTTCAAAATGTGGTAGATCTTTATGCCCCACACTGTATAAGGGAGCGCTCATAAATTGTCTATTTTTTGTAATTTTGAGAAATAGTTTATTTACATAAAATAAATATTATTAATATCAATTTATATTCTTGAAGAGACCATGAGAAATACATTTCAAAGTTTATAGAAAAATATTTTATTCCTACTTAAGCTTAAAATATTACTACTAAGAAATATTTTTACAAGTAGCTTATTTTATAATGGGGTGTGTATTTATAAATGCAAGGAACAGACTTTCTCAGATACAACTCTAAAGTCATTTATATATCTGACTTAATTGGGAGTTGGGTTTTGTCTTCTCCAGGAAGAGCAGCTCCAGCTCCAAAATTAGCCTGGTTAGGCCATCAGAGTTCATATAAGGACATTCGACATACGAACCCTTTAGAAACCATTTTATTTCAAATACAGCTCATTATCATTATATCTTAATAGGTTAAAGAACTAAAATAGTAGCAAAAAGTAGATGTATAAGGTAATTTATAAATAATAAAGTAAAATATTCTTTAGTAATAAATTTAAATAGGTTTTTGAATATTAGAGGTGGTAGTGTTTACTTCAAGATTTTATCATGATCGATGGATTATGGAAATGGAGTTATACGCTATCATTTATCAAATATATATGGAAAAACAAATAAAGTGAGTATATTTGGATTAACCCTTCAATCAGAAACTTGAATTTATAGTGTTTTTGAACGTAAATTTGAGTGATAAAAAAATTTTTTTTTTTTTCTTTTTTAATAATCAAGATTTTCAAATTAATACAAGTAGAATTGGGTTTTTTGTTATCATTATAAACCGGATACCCATCTATAACTGTACCGATACAATATAACTTCATCATTAGTAACCAATTCAATTTGAAAATATACATATATTATTATTACTTAAGAATCTATTAATGAATTTTGAGTGTTCTATGTGTATATGCATGTAGAGTAATTGCTTTCTATGAATATTTTATTTTTATTCTTCTAAATATATCTGAAAAATATGAATTAAATCAAAAGGAAAGAATAACATGGACAGGCTGGAGAGAATTCAGCACAAAGTGTTAAGACATCTAGCATACCTTTCGGACAATCATTTGTCGAGATATGACCATGATTACACTTCAACTGCTGAAACTTTCTGTCTTGCTTCTGTTACATCTTCCATGATTGCCTCCGATGTTATATTTGTGTACAAGATTAAATCCAACAAGGTGAATTGTCCTGATCTTCAAAACTTGTTTCCAATTCATAGCTCAAATTATGTACTTAGAAATAGACTACCTTTTTATCCAGAAGTACCATCCACCCGGCACTCTGAAGGTAATCCAATATTCAGATTAAGTAGAAATTATAACAAATTAACTAAACAACTAGAAAACCCCTTGGATTTCTCATTGAACATTAATAAAGTCGCAGTCTTGTTAAAAATGTTGACCCTAGACTACAAGTAACAATTCTACTATTATAATTCATTATATTACTATTATCTTATATTATTTTTATATTTCTATATTGTTATTTAACATATTATACTCTATTATTATTATATTAATTTAATGATATTACTTTGTTTATTATTATTAATTTTGTTATATTTAATAATTATTGTATTATATTAATGTATTAGACATTTAGCCGTTGAAAATTATAAATAAATAAAATAAAATAAAAGTCAGAAGAAAAAGTGAAAACTTTTTCTAGATTCAGTACTTTTTCTGAAAATGTTGGTGATTTGGAAAGGTTTGTCTGTAATGTGAAACTTAGTACAAAATTGCAACTATTTAGTACAAACTTGATGTGTATAATTTCAACTCAGCAACCATTCAAGAGTTTCTATTATAATGACTCTATTTTTTTTGGTAAATTTTCAACCTAGAGTTTAACCATTCATTCTTCGATTTAGAAAACTTTCTAGGGCCTTCTAATTGTAAGTTATCACGAGTATCGAAATCTAGACAAACATACAGACAGAAAATAATCATATTTGAAAATATACATTGTCCACGTTTTAGACATTTATGATATAGGTAAGCATATATTGATATAAGCAAAAAAATTGAAATTTTTGCGTGGATTCAACATTTAAATGAAGACAATCTAACCCAGTGGTTCCCAAAGTGGGCCATATGGATCCTCACTTTATTTTCTTAAAAAATCCTAAAATGAAAGGTAAGGGGGACCCTTTGTATCACTTCACCATTTTTGGAAGGGTTTATAAATTTACTTTTTAGGAGAGATATAAAAATAAATATTATATTCGAGCTCTGTATTTAATATAATATTAGAATAAATTAAAATTACTTTAAAAATATATTTATTTTTTTAATCCTAAAATGAGTGGTAGGGGGGGGCCATTTGTATCACTTCATCATCTTTGGAAGGGTTTATAAATTTACTTTTTAGCAGGAATATAAAAATAAATACTATATTCAAGCTCTGTATACAATATACTATTGGAATAAATTAAAATTTCTTTAAAAGTAACTCTTTATTTTCTTAAGCAGGGGGTCTACCCAAAACAGAAAAACATCTCAAGGGGTCTACAAGACAAAACAGTTTTGGTATCTCTGGTCTAGGCTAATAGATAATTCGATTTTAGATTAGGACGTGAGTTGGTTGAACTATTCAAAGACAAGTGTTTGTAAATTATTGAAATATTAATGTTACTAAGTTAAGGATGAGTTATGTATGCAAAGTGACAAATTCCAAATCTTGCATGTATAAATATGAAATTGTATGGTTTTTGTTATGTTTAATTGTTTAAAAAATTTATAATAAATGTACTACTGAAGATGGTCAACCACGGGTGACCGAAACTGTCTGATAAATTAATCAAATAAATAAAAATTTTTAGAAAAATTATTGTATTTAATTAAGTAAGTTCGCAAGTACTTGGACAGGTTTTAAGGTGTAAATCAAAAAATTGTCATTGATTTTTGCGACGTTTCGCCAGCTTTATTCTGGCTTCATCAGGCTTCTCAATTAATATTAATATACGAGCTTCGAGGGCGTGCCTTGGTGCCCTGGCGGGCGGCATCTCAGTCCAAAATTTTTATTCCTCTTAAAAAACCACACTCCAAATGTATACATGTAAACTCCCGAAAATACATAGTCTCTTAAAAGTTTCGCCTCATTTTCGTCCTGACACAGTTACAGAAATGAGGCTCTAGATATGAATCTGGAAGTATTTTTTTTCTATAATCTACAGCATTGTAATATGTTTTGTGTGGAAATAGATTTATTTAAATAAGTGGGATCGTGTGAGGAGGAGAATTATATTATATCATTTTTTTTTTAATTTGGGATCGATAATCGATATAAGGCTCAAAACATTTAAAAGATATCAGGTGTTGTTTGTATGACAGGCTGCTCCCTCCAGTATTACCATGAGAAACTCGGGCATGCCTGTCTTAAGTCGTTCAATTTTGTAAAAATCAAAAAATAAGAATAACAAAATTTAGATTTTTAAAAAATTATAAAAAAGTGGCAAATTATTAAAAAATAAACAAATAATATATTAAATATAAATCAAATAAGATGTGATTGATTTCTTTTTCTGTGCGGAAAGAAAAGCGAATTGAATATTTAATTTTTGAGTGGGGGGGAGGAATAATCATCAATATATTTAATGTTTCTTAATTTAAAAACAATTGGAGTGTTTCATTTCAAAATTCGAGTCCAAATTACGATTATATTTCAAATTTGCTGCAAATATACCGGCGGCGCTCCCTGTCGGCAGCATTACGTCAGCGTTGCTACAAACTAATCTATGCAAATATATATAGTAATAATATAACAAATCTGCACATATTTGGGAATAAAATCAATTGTAATTATTTCTCTCTTTGAATGACATTCTTTTTTTATATAAATTAATCATTGTTCTAAACAGAAAAGAGAGAAATAATTACAATTGATTTTATTCCCAAATATGTGCAGATTTATTATATTAATATTAATTGAGAAGCCTGATGAAGCCAGAATAAATCTGGCGAAACGTCGCAAAAATCAATGACAATTTTTTGATTTACACCTTAAAACCTGTCCAAATACCTGCGAACTTACTTAATTAATTAAATAATATGGACGCTATGAACTTTAATAATATTATTGTATTTATTTATTTTATGAGACTAAAAAAAACACTTTGATTTATAAAATTTAATCAATCAATTAATTAATAATTTATTTATTGTTTTAATCATTAACGATGTTTTGGTTTATCAGAAAATAGGCCTGTATTTTATTATTATAAATGAAAAGTATACTTAAAGTTTCTCTCTAAATAAATAATTCCGCCTTAAGCTAGGCAACCGCTTGACATCTTAATAGAAAATGCCTATTTTTAGCACGTATAAAGATCTTTCATCCTAAGTTTGCATTAATAGCAAATATAGCGGAAAATGCATGAATTATTTACTTGAAAAGTTCCAAGTCTAGAAAGTATTTATTATTCAAGACACATGTGCGTCTCAGAGCCGACAGAGGCATCCTTTTAACTTATCATTAAAGCGGATAAAAATAGATATAAAATTTACCGAATGCCTCGAGGATTGTGTTGGCTTCGAGAATTTGCTGTTCCACCCAGGTACTGACATTGCTGGTGACTGAGCACAAGTACTGCAGGATGAATTTGGTGCTCTCGGTCTTTCCTGCCCCGGATTCGCCACTGATAACGCACGACTGATTACGGTCAGTGCGCCTGAGGGAAGCATGGGCTGCCTCGGCTAATGCGAACACGTGCGGCTCCAGGGCACCCATCTTGCTCCCGTGGTAACTCTCCACATGTTCCTGCAAAAGGCAAACAAACAAAGAGTGAGCTTTAATTGAAAAGATTTTGTTTTGCAGAGTAGCAGAACTGTTGATTCTTAAAGAGAAAAAAATGATGTTTTGAGATGAGAGAGAAATATATGGTTTGGCTATATGTTAAGAATCATTTATTGTTTCAGTGAGGTTGTCATTTGCTTGATGCAAATAAACATATATAGTATAAATCGAATATAAATATGTAAATTAATATTTTACTTTACCATACAAGGTATGGTCAAGTATTGTAATCGTGCATGAAAAAAGTTTTTTTTTCCCTTCTTTTTTTTGAAATATCTCAAAAACGGCTGAAACTATTTTGATTAGAAAAATTGAGCGAAACTATGGCATTTCGGTCTACAAAAAAGCCCTAATAAGTAAACATCTAAAAAATTATATTTTTCGAGATAATAATTGTTTTGTCAAAATGCCTGTTAGTCCGTTAGTTAGTTAGTGTGTTAGTCTGTGGGTTACCAAATTTTTGTGGACGAGTTAGCTCAAAAACTAGTGTGAATATCAAAACCAAATTTCACAAGTAGTTTTAGTCCATTAAGATTAAGAGCTTATTAGATTTTGGTGCATATCGACCCAAAATTAAGGGGGGTGGAGCGGTGGGGGGGGGGTTAAAAATTCAAAATATAGGCCCTTGTACCAAACTCAACCAAATTCTGTATGCATAATTAGTGGGACCCCAGAGGTCTAAAAATGCAAAAACTAACCCCCCTACATGAATATAAATAATTTTATTAAATATTAAATATAAGTGAGGGGCCAGGTTGTATGGTAAAGTCAAGTGGATGACCACATCAGAACACGTCAGCTTATTTTAAATGTGGCAATTAAAAATCTTGAGGGAAGTTAACAGTTTCTCGTAAGGAGAAAAAAAGAAAGATCTTAAGAAAAACCCAAAATCTTCTTAGCAATTTTTTATTTAAAAGTAGGAATTTAAATAAAAAATTGCTAAGAACAAAAAGATTTTGGGGTTTTCCGAGAGGTGGACACCGATTGGAATTAGGTGTAGACCGTCTTTGGAATTATTTTGGAATTCATTAGATAATCTATTGTATTCTATTGGCTTCTACTTGGAAATGAAAGTAGAAGTGGAAGTAGGTGTACACGATTTTAGGTCGCGGTTTACCCCTCGGGTTTTTCTTAAGAGCCTTCTTTTTTCTCCTTACGAGAACCTGTTAACTTTTCTCAAGATTTTTGATTGCCTCATTAAAAAATAAATAATTAAGGTAAAAGTAAATAAATATTTTATGAAACATTAATTTACTTTGAGTTAGGTTTTCTAGGTCACTTGTTTCATGTTAACTTTTAAGTTATTTCATGTTAACTTTTAACGTGAAACAAGTGACCTAGAAAACCAAACTCATAGTAAATGAATATTTCATAAAATATTTATTTACTTTTATCTTTATTAAAGATGTTTCACCTTGCACCAACACCACAATCTCTATTAATTAACAAATAATTAATATAAACATCATAATTCCGTTATAAATATGTAAGTATATTATATTGTTGGAGATTATAGTTTCGAAGTTTTGATCTTAATCATCAGTATTTTAAATAGAAATACAATAGAGCTTCGATAATCGGGACGTTAAAAATCCGGGCCGTCGATAATCCGGATTCAATTCCGGTGAAAAAAAGTTGAAGTAAATATGTTGCAGTAAAAATCCGTTTTTTAGTAAGAACGGGTTCTTACTAGTTAAAACGCATTTCACGGATACCTTTGTGGTAATTAGAGTTTACTAATGTTGGTTGAGTTTGGTCTAGAATCTTCATTTTTGACCTTCCGTCTCATTTTGGGTGTTTATTTTCAAAATTTTTTAAACGAAAATGTCAAAAATTACATTCTCTACAACTTTGCTTCTAATTTTCGACATTTTCGTTTAAAATTTTTTGAAAATAAACACCTAAAATGAAAACCCTGAAGAATTTTAAATATCTTTTATTTGTAATTTTAACGTTGTTTTTTTTTTTACTATTTTACGTTGTCAAAATAAAGTTTATTTAAAACAAAAAAAAATTGATTCGCCTATTATAAACCTTGTTAATTTTGAAAAGGGCTGATCTCTTCTAGAAAAAAAAAATATAGGCGGCCCCCTCTGTTTAAAAAAAAATTAAAAGGATTTTTTGTACAAGAGATGATCCCTTATTAACATAAAAAATACTACCCTAACTAAGAATGCGTGATCGATTAACAGTTTTTTGTTTCTCCTGAAAAATTTGAAAAAATGGAGTGATCTATTTTCAAAATCAACAATTCAATTAAAAATAATCCATTTTATTTAGGATCTAAAAGATGACAAACTCTTTTGATTTTCTTAGAAATTTAGGGTGTATTTTTATCTACGATTTGAACTGTTATGTACAAGATATTGTCTTCTACTAAATCTGAGCTTTCATTGATAGTTTTTATTATCTGTCAGAAGGGTTATTTTCCCCTCTTGGGAATTGATGTATGGAATCCGGGCCTATATGGCTACCCAGGGAGGTAGCCTCCTGATAAATATGTCAAATGTGACAATTCAGCCTTCCCCATACCTCTAGAAAACAACTCCAGAACTAGGTGTCAAAAACTCTTGCTTCTGGTGAGTTTTTCACATTAAAAATTTACAATCTAACCGATTTCAGAAGAAACTTCCCTTTCAATAAATATTTATCAAATATACACCTACGCCTCCACCCTCTCACTTGATCAACTTTCCCTTCTCTTCGGTAATGCAAGGGTCTTTCGAGATCCATAGGGGCTGCATCTTACTGGTGCCCCCCTTATTGCATTCCATTACATTAAAAAAAATACCATCAATTTTTGATTGATTTTTTATAACGATAAAATTCACAAAGAGAAACAAAGAGGTTGTCCTCTGCTTGATGCAAATAAACATGCACACATATATTTCGAAATTATATATCTGTATATATATTATTTATTTGTTTGAGACTATATTTCGAAGACTTGGTCTTCATCATCAGTCTTTTTTTAATTATAAATATTATTCATGGAGTCAATACCGTATGGATATTGAAAATTTTCGATCTTTACTTAGCTAGGAGCCATTTAAAATTTAAATCAACTTAAGATCGAAAATTTTCAATATCCATACGGTATTGACTCCATGAATAATATTTATAATTAAAAAAAGACTGATGATGAAAACCAAGTCTTCGAAACTATAGTTTCAAACAAATAAATAATATAATATATATACAGATATATAATTTCGATATATATGTGTATGTTTATTTGCATTAAGCAGAGGACAACCTCTTTGTTTCTCTTTGTGAATCAACAACTCTGCTACACTCGGCTAAACAAAGACGATTAAACGATAAAATTATTGAAAAAACATTAAAAACCTACTAAAAAATATCTTTATATGAATTTGTTTAACTTTTCATAATAATTATAAGAAAATTTAATTTCATACGGATGAGAAGAAAATCCAAAAAGATTGTCTATGATGATCAATCAAATCGAATTTGTAAGAAAAATTTGAAAATTTTTATAACATGCAAAATAAACCAAAAATTTTAATACTCATTTAAGTTGATTTTTTATGTTTCAACATATAATTTTTATCGTAAGATAAATAAAATTATTTTTTAATAATAGCTTCTATGGTTTGCTGATAAAATAATTATTTATCTATTTTTTGTTTAAAACGCATTAAATATGAATCAATCTTGTTGCTGAGAAGAGCATATTATGATTAAAAATATATATAATGTTTTAAAACACATTCTGTATTTCTGGATGAATTATTAAAAAAATTTGATTCATTATTCACGAACAATATAGGTCCACGTTCCGAATTCCGAAAACTCAATTTTAAATTGAAAAGTTTCGATTTTCCGAGTTTGAAAATTAATTTATGCATTTTTTGTTAACTCCTTCGTATATCAAGAAAAAAATAAATAGATAATTAAAATTAAGGGATTACACATTTGTATATTAAAATATTTATTTTATAACTAGTTTCGCCAATGTTTTGCTTCATCAGATATTTATTGAAATTACAGAATTTTTTTAATATAAAAATGGCTTAAATATTATTTATATATTTATTTTGTTTTATACGAAGGAATTAAATTCAAAAAAAAAAATTTATAAATCAATTTTTAATTTTATTATACAATATACATAATAAATGTGTATTTAATGTAATGTAATATGTTCCTTCTTATCAATAAATGTGTTCAGAATTTGAATAGAAAGTTAAGAACTATAGCTTGAAAATAACTTTCGATTGAGCAACTCAAATAAAATTATTGTTATAAAAATTTAAATTTAAGTCAATTTAAAGTTTGGCTCGTTTTCTGATTTATGAGAAAATACAGTGAAACCCCTCAAATCCGAACCCCGGAAATCCGAAAGCAAAAAAGAGAAATTTATTTATTCATAAAACAATTATGTATATATTCTACATTATAACTTTATTTTACATAATTAGTTGAAAAATTAACAAGAAAGTACAGTTAACATACCTAAGAAAGTGTAAATGTGTCTACATATTTGTCATCCAGGGTTGAAAAACGGTAAAAGTTGGTTATTAAAATTCTTTAGGTTAATCATTTTGTAAAAACAATGAAATAATAATAGAAACACAAAATATCACTTAAACTTTCACTTGATATCAGTTATCTTCAATTATCGAAGCTTCTTTTGGCTAATCCGAACAAATTTAAATCCGAACAGGCTATAGCCCCAATTAGTTCGGATTTGAGGGGTTCCTCCATAATAACAAAATTGTAATTTTTAATTTTTATGTATTGTAAAAATTAACACTCTATAGATTGGTACATCATTTCAATCACCACATCTCTAATCCATTTCAAGTGAGATGAGCAGGTTCTCAGCCCTGGATTATGTTAATTTTTCAAACATTTAACACTCCATCGCGATCAAATTAGAAACAGAACGAACAAGTGAATTCAGAAATTTCTTTATCCCTATGATTTCTAGAAGCTGGAACTCTCTTCCCTTTCTTTCTAAGGCAAATTATAACCTTCAGTCTCCAAGACCCCCATCCAGAGATCTTTTCATGATTCAAGGTTCGACTTTGAACTTATCGAAAATCATGTCTATTTTTCAAAAATTTATTTTATCAAACATTTATTTATTGATAAAGTAAAGAAAATTTTTGAAATTTTTTTTTAGAAACTTTTAAAAATTTTAAATACCAGGTAGGTTTCACATAAATAAAAGATCAGATGCTTGTTTAGCTCGACTCTATATATATATTTCTGGGTATAAGCCCATCTTCAGGAGTTCACCAGTGTCCTTTGTGAACTCATGAAGAAGCCCATCTTCAGGAGTTAACCAGTGTCCTTTGTGAACTCCTGAAGAAGCCCATCATCAGGAGTTCACCAGTGTTCTTTGTGAACTCCTGAAGATGGTCTTATACCCCGAAATATATATAGAGTCGTGCCAAACAAGCAACGGATCTTTTATTTATGTGAAACCTACCTAGTATTTTATATTTACAATTTTATAAAGTTTCTAAAAAAAATTTCTTTACTTTATTTAAAATGTTTCACAAAGAACCTACACCATTCTCCATTAACAAAATTTATTTATTGAAAGAAAATGATAGGATACCTTCTGGTGTCGATCTTACTCTACTATATAACTCAGGTAAAAGAAAACACATCGACTGGCTGATTTAGGTGTAGGTAATTAAAAAAAAAAGTAAAGTATAAAGGAGTATAGAAATGCTTTTATCTTCTAAATAATAGGCATAAGCTATTATCTCCAAATGAAAAATCCCAAATCGATTTTCTCAAATTAAAAAAATAATTTAACCAAACAGAAAAGACAAAAGTCAAATTCTAGGAAGCTGATAAAAGATCAGCTGTTTAAATAAAGCCACTGATGGTAGTAGTAAATAGAGTCACACCCGGTTTTCCATTCCGTTTGCATGTCTCTCCTGCAACTGACAGCAGATGACGATCGGGAACAATAAAATCTACATTATTATGAGTCACAATGGATCCATTCTGGCTAATGAAAGCCATCACGATAAACATTAAATGGATTCAATCAGGATTTTAATAAATTATGTTTATATAGAATGAGAACAAAGATCGCCAGATTGGAGAAAACAATTTTATACAGTCCCTGACTAAATTATTAGACTTATCATGAATTATCATGTTTTCTTTAGTTAGATGTCCTAACCCAGCGGGCGGTTCCAAGATGGTACAAAAGTACACATGGAAGGTAATGAAATATACTGTATTAAAAATTCTTGAATGAAAACTGCATTTCACTTTCGCCTGACAACTCTTCTGACATTAACAGTTTAGATACTGTTTAGGAATGCCTTAAGAGGAAACTAGACAAGAAAAAACATAACTTCACAAGTGGAATTGAATGAAACGATCATATCTCATTGAAATTACCCTGAACATTTGAAAAATATTGTCTTTAGTTTCATTGAAAATATGCATCCCAAAAATGCAGCTTTGCTAAAGATCAAGGATTTCAAGACAAAATGGTAACTGTGTTGATGATAATGGCAAATTCTAGACACAGTCCCGATTTTACTGAAGCTCTCAAAACTAAAATGAAACCCTATATTATTATCGGTACACTATCTGTGTGTCTGTCCGTCTGTCAGAGCAATGTAGCTCGAACAAATCGATCAAAGGGTCTAGGACTTATATTGATAGTTCTATTTTTTTTAACCCTCCCCTCATACACACACACACACAATTTATTTTTTATTAATTGATTTTGTAATACAGTGAAACCCCTCAAATCCGAACGCAAAAAAGAGAAACTTATTTAGTTAGTCATAAAACAATTATGTATATATTCTACATTATAAACTTATCTTACATAATTAATTGAAAAATTAACAAAGAAGTACAGTTAGCATACCTATAACAAAGTGTAAATGTGTCTATATACTTATGTCATCCGGGATTGAAAAACGGTAAAAGTTGGTTATTGAAATTCTTTAGGTTAATCCTATTGCTAAAACAAGAAAATAGAATAGAAACACACAAAATATCACTTAATCTTAAACTTGATTTCAGTTATCTTCAATTGTCGAAGCTGCTTTCGGCTAATCCGAAGAGCCTACAACCCCAATTAGTTCGGATTTGAGGGGTTTCACTGTATACCTATATGTATTAAGAATCAAAAATAGAGGAATGTATTTATTATAATGTAAAAATTTAAATATTTATTTTATTCGTAATATACAAACAATTCTATATTTTTTATAAAATATATTACACATAACACGAGTTTTTTTTTTTTTGGGCTTTTCGGCCTTTTTAGCCATAAGCCACTTTACGATACTATATATTTATTTTCAAATTTGTCTCTACTCCCGAGTTGTATTTGTTAAACGAAAATTAATAAACGATTTCTGGTACGGGGGGAGGGGAGGTGATAAATTTGTCAATTTAAAAATGGATTGAAAAGAAATTCAATGAACGTAACTGCCTGTTTCTTTCATGTCATCTTTTTTTTCCAATGGCAATGAATTAATTTTTTTCATTGTATCTGTGCTGCAGTAGTGCTATTGATTTTGCATGGGAGCAATCGCGGTCTAGGGCGTTGACTCCCTCCAGGCCTCTCGAATTTGTTGTTGGAAATACAACCCTAGAAAAAGACTCGTCATGCTGGAGCCAAGAAAATAAGATCTCGAAGGAGATTGGAAAAATATATCAAGGGTCTAATTGGGAAAACACTTGTTATTTACTCGGCTTTCAATAAAAAGCCAGTCTTGGAAAAGAGAAGTTTAATGGTGTTTACCGCCAGTAAAGAAGCTAACTTCATTAGATCTCTGGGTTTGCTCTTGGAGAAAAGATAAACATTCTGATTAATCCAGGAAGCTTCAAAATTAGCCTTTATTTTAATATAATAGATATGATTTATAAATATTATTTAAATAAAAAGTCGTATGAGTCTTTGGGGATTGGGAGTTTTTTATATTTTCATTTTTGTTTTTATTTATGTACAGTAGGGCAGTGTTCCGCAAACTTCTTGTGATCAAGGTACACCTACCAAATCAAGAAATTTTCGAGCAGGCTTGTCCAACCCGCGGCCCGCGGGCCGCGTGCGGGCCAAGATGGCTATCAATGTGGCCAAACATAAAATCCCGAACTTACAAACTTTATGAGATTGCGACTAAAAATTCCAGTGATATTACTAAAAATACAATATTTTTAACTTACTATTAATTTATGAGTAATGAATTTTTGAATTTAACAGGTTATTTTGCAATGAGATATTCATAAAGTGATTCTTAAATAACTTTATTTATTCAAGCATCTATTTTCAAGTATGAAGCACACAAAGAATCAAGCTAGATCTAAAATATTTGATGATCATTTTGAAAATTCACTGAGAATTCCTTTGAGCCAAATATCGACGGATTAATGTCCGAAAAACAATGACAAAACTTCTCACTATAATTTTAAGTTGCTGATTTGTCTCTTATTTTTATAATAAAAAATTAATAAACTAACAAAGCTTCATTTCTTAAGTATACTAAGTACATATTCTACGTTTTTTTGCTCATCAGCTATTATTAGCTTTAGTGTATTTTATGTGTGGCCCAGAACAGCTCATATTCTTCCAATCTGGGCCAGGGAAGATAAAAGGTTGGACACCCCTGTTTTAGAGGTACACCAAAGAAAATACAATGTTCATTTAATATTTATTTATTATTAAAACCAATATAATATGAAAAATTTAGTTGGTTCATGTCCATTTTAATAATAAATAATAGATTCACGGGTTTTATTTATAAAATGAAAAGATGTTTAATGAGAAATGTGAGCCTGCTTAAATGAGCACATGCGATCAAAATTTGCAGCAATCGTTGATAAGTCTGCTCGCATAACTCTCAGCTATGTGTATTATATTCAAAAAACTTGAAATTTTTCCGCGGCACACCAACTAATGACCACGGTACACCAGTGTGCCGCGGCACACACTTTGTGGAACACTGCAGTAGGGTGGACTTTAGTTATACCTGGTGAAATTTTTTTTTCAAATAAGTTTTCAGAACAGAAAGTCAAATTATGTGGTATGGTAAGAAAATAATGGGTAAAAAATTTGAGATCGATCGGACAACCCGAAGAACTGATGAATTTCATTTAAAATTTTGAAATTTTTAGAATTCCGTTACTATATTTTGTTATAAGACGTTAAATTGAAACAAAGAATAAAAAGATCGATGACTATGAAATTAATAAACATTATATTCTGAAATCCCGCCCCTACCTTCGTCATTAAACAATTATTATGCACATATAGATCAAAAGAAAAAAAAAATTAAAGTCAATTCAATATTATGCCTACCTCCTAGGCGTACATCGAGAAACAGATTTATTTGAGTAATATAAGTTTAATAAAAGTAAAAATTGTTATTATTATATACAGGGCGGTAGCTTTTTGCCTCTAAATAGCTTAATAACTCATGACACTTGATAAGTACCTAAAAAAAATCGTTAGTGGTGTTTTTGAGAAAATCAAAAAAAAAAAAAAAAAAAAACGAAAATTTTTTCATGTAAATATCAACTTGCGGTGTTCCGATTTCAAGCAAAAACTAGCTGTACCCTTTCTAGACTATATCGAGCTTAAGTTTCGAATTTCGTAGCTCTGAGATTTACCTTTAGTTGCGAAACTCAGTGGGGTACATTCTTACATACGTAAACATCAACTTCTGGTACTATCGTACTTCTTCTAGCCTCTAGATAGCTTAAGTTTTAAATTGCAAGACTCTGTGACTTACCAAAGACGAGATATGAATGATTTAAATATTTATTTTGCGACATGATTACTTTACACCCCCTTCCTTTATTTAAATCGGATTACAATTTATACACGACTAATAACTCATGAGACTTGTTAAGTATACCAATTTTTAACAAAATTGATTTCGAGAACCCGATGAATAGAAATATATATACAATTGCTCATTTAATAATATCTACTCTTATTAAACGAGCAGTGGGGTCTACACGTGACGGGGTGGTTTTTATCAGAATTTTAAATTAAAAATAGTATTAATATATAACTTTTAACTGAAGTAAAAAGTTGCCGAGCATCCCTCAGATGGCTCCAGGAACTAAGATATAAAGGAGGAATTGAACATTCACATCGAAGTAAATGAATAGAAATACGATTATTGTCCCTCCTGTACAATGTACCCTAGTACAGTTGAACTGATTTAGAATCGGAAAATTTATGTATTTTTAGGAAATTATTTCCTTTTATTATAATTGGTTTTATTATAATTAGTTTGTGTCCTAAGATTATGTGACAATTAAAGAGAATATTTCGGTGAAAATTAATATAATAATTTACAAATTTCATGTCTATATCTTATTTAGCTAGCTACAATACTCTGACAAATGGCGAAACATTGTCTTATGAGCGTCTATATCTCACTCTGCATTTTTTGCCTCTTAACTTAAGAAGAGAGCAATCTGATTTCCTCCTTCTTCATGATCTCATCAGTGGCAAAATAAATAGTTCTCAGCTTCTAGAGCTGGTCACTTTCAATGTCAGTATTCACAGGACACGAAATCCACTGCTGTTTTTTACTCCTTGTCAGAGATTCTCATATCTTAAGTACTCGTGCACAAATCGCATCTTGGAAACAGGTAATAGCAATAGGGAAATAGACATATTTAACACCTCTAAAAATAAAATCAAAGATCATTTTTTCCGAAAATTTATGACAGTCTGATGGGAGTGATTTGCATTGCTTTATTTTGGTTTATTATTATTAAACTATTGAATGGCATATCTTTGTTGAATTTTGTCTTTACTTAATTTTTACGAGATTTTGTTTTTGTTTTGAATGAATTTATGTGAACATCCCCACCAGCACCGTAAACATTGTAATACTGAATTATGTACCTATTTATGTATGTTTCTCTTTTATCTTGTGCTTTTCTTTTCATTATTGTTTTCTGTATGATTTTCATATGATAGTTCTTTTCTTCTTGTTAATTATATTTATTGTTCGAGTATAGATTATTGTATTTTTTATTGCATTGTTTATATATGATTTTGATGTTTTATTTTGTAATTCTTTGTGAAAAAAAAAATATTTCATTATACACGTATTTGACATTTTTGTAAGTGGACTACTAGTCCGTAAAATTATCTAAATAAATAAATAAATAATAAGGTCCCTTTTATTTTTGAACGGAACCCTATAAAGATAAAATTCGTAAAGAGCTCTATGTATATTTAAATAAGACTAAAAATTCTTCATTTTAAACAGAAAGTCTAACTACTCGATTTTTACCCCCAATTTTGTGGAAAGTTAATTAAATTTTCGATTACACTTATGTTTCGAATTGTATTTCCTGAACGGATATAAAGTGTTGATTTGTAGGGTGAATTAATTAAACAAGAGCATCTGAACCACAAAAGAAGTCTGGCTTCTTCTTGAACCCATGCTTATCCAGGCGGAAGAGCCCTGGTTTAACTAATTTTCACGGCATTTAATACCATGCCCGGAAATAAGAATTAAAACGTTCTGTAGTTAAGAAAAAATTCAATTAATGTTGTTTCTAATACATTCGACTTTTTGGGAAAAATAATATTAAAAAGAAAAGACACCTTTAATATTAATAAATATAATATTATTTGTTTGGTTTTTACAATATAACCCCTTGTTTTGATGGTTGGATGAGAAAAATGATAATGAACTTTCTTTTAGTAAATTAAAATATCAAAATGTTTCTTCATTAAAGTGTTTGAATATGTAGAATATCTAAGCTTCTAGAGAAGTATTTATCTAACTTTCCATATAAATGTCACCATCACTGCCTAACCCTTTGAGATACACAAATTTATATAATAACCTTTATTAAAAACATTTAAAACAGAAAAGTTAATATGACTGAAATGTCTAAAATCAATAGTTTACCCTCTAAAAAATATTCCAATATTGTAGAGTGAATGGACTTGAATAAATAACAAATAAGGTGTCTGATGGCGAGACATCCTCTGGATATAACAGACCAAAAGTATTATAAATGAGAATAAAATTTATCGATTTCAGGTTCAAAGTATGTCTATTATTTTAAAAAATAGCATTTTGGTTAAGAATTTTGTAGTTTAAAAGAAATTGTATGAAAAGATTCAATTTCTTCTCTCCGGAAGCGAATCAACTAGAAATGGATGAAAGTTTTATTTTTTTTCTCATTAAATAATTATTCAAATTTATTTTTTAAATATGAAATTAATAGATATTATAAAACAATTAATTATTAATAATTTAATTGAATTTTGAACGAAATCGATTCAGTACTTTTTGAGAAAATCGTCAAAAACCCCGAAAACCGCCATGAAAGGCCGTTTTAGAAACATTTCAAAAATCCACCTCCATGTCACAAGTCAATGTTTCGTTTCATACAACTTTTTAAACTTTTTTCAAAGGCATCTAGTGCTTTCAAAAAACATCGTTTTTTGACGGTTCAGAAAGTTTTTGACCATTTTCTCAAAAAGTACTGTATCGATTTCGTTCAAAATAGAATTAAATTATTAATAATTAATTTCTTTATATTATCTATTAATTTCCTATTTTTAAAAAAATCTTCAACGGAGTTATTAGCGTTTTTTCATATTGGACTTCAAATAAACTACCCTTTAAAATGCAAATTTTCTAATAATAATTATTTCATATAAAAGATAAATGAAAATAACACACAGATATGAAATTTGAATAAATTTGAATAAATATCTAATGAGAAAAAAAAATAATATTTTTGGCCATTTCTAATTGATTCGTTCCTGGAGAGAAGAAATTGAATTCTTTCATACAATTTCTTTCAAACTACAAAATTCTTCACCAAAATGTTATTTTCTTTTATTAAAAAGGTACTATGAACCTCCTGAAAGATAAAATCGATAAAATAAGATCGTTTTCTTTCTCATTTATAATTCTTTTTATTCTCTATTATATCTAGAGACTGGGTCGCAAGTCACCAGACATGAGCGAGTCATTTGTTACGATTTTTTAGCTTTTACCATTTTCTTAAAAACTAATCAATTATTTTCGTTCAAAATTGAATGTAATTATTAATTAATTGTTTTATAATATTTATTAATTGCATATTTTTAAAAATTATTTCAAAAGTATTAATTAGCGCTTTTTCAAATTAGACTTCAAATAAACTACCCTTTAAAATGCAAATATTCTAATAAAAACTATTTGATATAAAAGATATATATATATTTAATTTAATATGTGATGAAGAAGAAATTAAACCCTTTTTCCATTTCTAGTCGACTTTTTTCTTATATTAAAAAGTTACTATGGACCTCAAGAATAAATTAAGATCGATTTCTTTATCATTTGTAAATCTTTAGGTCTGTTTTATGGTGAGACAAGCCTCTCGGCATAGGGATCACGTTATTTCATCAAGCTCATTCAATATACCTTAGTGAAATATCTTTTAATATATTTAAATGTGAGAATATTTAATATAATAAGTAAATAAAATAATTTGAATATTCGATTATATGTATTATATATAATCCATAGGTTTGACAACCAGCGGCCCAAGACTCAGAGGGCAGACGAAAGCTATTTTCATATTATTAGTTTTCTGGCTACATAATTATACGTCAGCCTTTCAAAACCCGCAGATACCTTCAAATTTATTTCTTTATTCCTTCTTTTCACGATACAAGAGTCCATAGTGGTGTACAGATGCGGAACTTTTCTAGTACAACAATTTATTGCATCAATATCATTAAACAATAAAAAAAGTTGAAACAAATGAGTAAATCTGTTGTTATTTAATAAAAAAATAAATTACCTTTCGTTGCAATAATGATTAAATATTATAAAACATTGACATACATTGACATATGTGATTGATAAATACGTAAATTAATTAATTTATTATAATATTGAATAAATTAAAAAACGCATGAGTTGACATCATGATTTTGAAATTACATCAAAGTAAACATTCAGATTATTTGTGTTTATCTCTGATTTGGAGTTGTCCACAGATCGATTGAGTAAACATTCAAATTCAGAATTCATTAAAATGTACATTTATCAAGTCCAAGTGGCGTTATTTGAATTTATGTCAATTCTGACAAGAAGAGGACGGGAAGCAATTAACGTAAATGCATCAAATTATCATTAATCACCCATAAGCTATGATAATAGCATCCGATTCCACAGATCTCCAAGTTAAGAGGTTCTTAAGTGGATAATAAGCTAAGATACTGTAGATTGTTGGCATATTTATAGTTATCCAAAGCCAGTCATGCTGCTTGCATCGCCCTGAAATTATTTTAGGAACCTTAAAGGAAAACTTCTATTTTATTTCATTTTGAAATAAAATTATGTCTTTTTTTTAATGTTTTTAATATATTTTTTTAAGTGCCCCTGGCGTTTTGGCTCCTCTCCACATATACCTGTGCTGAGTGTGTTTAGCTGTTTTTACACAGATATAAGGGACCTACTTTTTAACGCCGGTTCCGAACGGCTAGTTTGGAGAGGTTACTAGGCAATTATACTCTTGGTAGGTTGCCATTGCTTTCCAAGAGGAGGCGACTGCAAATATCAGCCGAGACTCGGTCTCGGACCAGCGTATTTCAGGCCAGCGGCCCGACACTCTAACCACTGACCCACAGTCGCCGCAATATATTTATTTTAAAGCGTTTAGTCTTTGAAATTTGCAGTTGTCGCCAACACTTTTAATAAAAATTTATATACTTTAATTATAATAATTGCTAATAAGCCGTGGAATACTTGTTAAGATTAAAATGGAGTCCCTATAGATCCCAAAAGACCACTTTGCATTACCGAAGAGAAAGTGATCAAGCAAAAGGATGGATTTTTTTCTATTGGATTTTGGAATTAATGAAACGTTATACAGTAGAATGTCGTTTATCCAGACTAAGTGAGACCAAAAAGAAACCGGATAATCTAAAATCTGGATAATCCGGATATACCTATGAGTAATAAAAACAAAAAAATTCTCAAATAAGCGAATTTGAATTTATTACGATAAAAAAAAACATTTTTCGACTTTGTCAATATTAAAATATCAAAATTAAAGCGATTTTTTGGTGAAATTTTAATTATATTCTTGCGAGTTAAAAATTATTATCTATGTGAACATTTATTAAAATTAAAATGTCTACAAATCCCATCCGGATAAATGAGGGCCGGATAAACGAGGTTTTACTGTATTGTCATCACAAATAAGTATGTGTTCAAATGGTAAAACTGGATCAAAATTTGAATGAAATATTCTACCAAGTTAGACAAATAGCTAGAGGCACCTATTTAGATAAAAGCATGTAAAAAATAAACCCAAAGAAACATGATAAAATTCTATGAAGTAAAATCATTTTTTGTTGGACTGAAAAAACAGATTTACTGATTGAATACCCGACAAGATTGTTTTGGAATCACTCTTGATTTTTCGAGTAAGGTGATTTTAAAATATTGATTAAATAACTGACCTAGATTAACATGATAATAATTTAATCAATGACTCTGAATGTTGTAAGAATTGTTTTCCATAATATGATCATTTAAGCATCAGGTGGCTCTTAGAACGCCATGTGCTGTTAGATTATTGTAGAAAGTGTGCAAATTTCACCCCTATAAAAGCTTTTCCCTCTTTAGTCAAATCAAAAACTTATCCTTTAGGGAGGATCTTAGTACCCATATGAATAGAGGCTTCTGTCCTTGTGTATCATCCCCCGTAAAATTTCAATAAATCATACATTGATCACTGCTCAAACACTGATGAAGACATATTGCATGCAGCCTATTGCAAGTGATTTAAAAGGGGAAATGGGACTTGTTTAATCTTGGTTCTTTTATAGAACAGGAATGGCGTCAGCACTTGACAATATTTGGCCCCACAAACTTTGGACTCCAATCCAACCAACCCTCGATATTCTGCCTCTTACTTCCTTTGAAGATATGAGAGTCAATCTAAACTTAAAGATTTTGCAAGGAGGTGTAGAAGGTCTAAGTTAAGATTGACTAATACTTCGTTAAAAGAAAAAGATTAAAGTTCAGGACTTACTCGAAGTTATTAAGTGATGCGAGTCTTAAATAAGTGAAGATTGTAGGAGATGAGAAGATTGGAAACTGAAATGGAATGGTCTAGATCAGTGGTTCCCAACCTGGGGGCGATCGCCCCCCCCCCCCCCCCCCCCCAAGTTGGCGATTTGGGGGCGATGAGTATTCAAAGGGGGGGAAATTAAAATAGAATTATTTCATCATTCATGGCCAATTTTGATATTCACAAGGTAAATATTGGCCGTAAAGAGCTGATTCAGTTTCCGATCATTAAAAAGTGTTCATGTAAGATAACGAGACTCCTGAACTCTCAGAAGACAAAATTTTAATTTTTACTGATCACCTTGACCAGTTAAAAACTGACATGGAATCAAGATTTGAAGATTTGACCAAGTTACAAATTCCGGATTGGATTCTAGATCCATTTTCGTTTGTGGATAAGCTTGATAACTCTTTGCAGACGGAGTTTCTAGATCTGAAGTATGACTGAGGCGAAAATCATTTTCATGCAGAGCGGTTACGAGTAATCCTGGGATTATGGATACTAATTAATAAAGTAAAGGGAGTGTAGTTTCACAATGAATGAAATAAAATTCAAAGAGATTTGTACAGACTCAATATATTTCGGGTTATTAGCCCATCTTCAGGAGTTTACAGATAAAAAAACTCATGTGTCACCTAAAACCCACACCACTTATAAGTAAAACTTATGGATATTTATCCACAACTGTGGGGAAAAACTGTAAAAAATGTACATTTTAATTTTTTTTTCTATTTTATTTAAGAGTGACCGGAAAAACTGCCATGGTTGTTTTTATATACAGTAATAAAATTGTTTAAAATAATAAAACTGATTTATTATTGTAAGAGTTCGTGGCTGTGATGAAACTATACTAGATGAGGGAGGAGTTAAAAATTCGCATGAAGCTAAAAGAAATTTTTATTTTTGACAAGGCTTGGTTCGATCACATATGTGTACCGCATTTTGTGTATAACTGTAAGTCTAAATAACCAACTTGGTCAACTTATAATTTTTTATAAAAAATATATCAATTATAACATCCATTTGTAAAAAAATTTTTAGCCTATTGACTGAAGATGGCCAAATAAAATTTAGGCCGAAACGTCTCATTAAAGGTGTTTTATTGAACCCAGTGATTCCATCTTTGGCTGATACCTCCTCCCTCATCTAGTATACTGATTTATTATTTACACTTTACTTCAAATTAAAATTAGGCATAGAGTGAAAATGAAAAGGAGGCGATAGGTGTTAGTCAACCTCCAGAAAGGGGAGATGGGCCACAAAAGGTTGGGAACCACTGGCTAGATACTCTAGATTCTAGAAGTAATAGGGATAAACGAATGATAGAAATATATAATACGTATTATCGATTTGTATACAATGACCGGGAAAGGATATGGAAACGTTTGAAAATCTTAATGTTATTTGTGTTTTAGAGAGATTAGAGTTCTGAACTTCATTTTTAATTAATTTTTATTGATGTTAAAAAATTGAGTGGGTATTGATGAGGCAGTCCAAAAAAGAAGAAGATAATTTAAACCATCTTTTTATTCATAAACCGACGTTTCGGAGGCTATTCCCTCCTTCTTCAGGGTTTTGAAAAGTCTAGATTACTACACTATAATTCTGCTGAGAATGAAATACAATATAATATTGTTACTGCCACTGAAAGAGAGTCACAGGGGAATGTCGCATTGGATTTCCTTCACTGACTTTTTAAAACACTGAAGAAGAAGGGAATAGCCTCCGAAATGTCGGTTTATTAATAAAAAGATAGTTTAAATTATCTTTTTCTTTTGTGGACTGCCTCATCAATACCCACTCAATTTCACTTACCAGTGCGTCTCCAAAAATTACTTCGATGTTATAAACTTGATAGGACCATTTTGTAGAATAGTCGATTAGTATGTAAAATATATGAATTTAAAAGCTAATGTTTTTTTAGGTGATGAATTTCATATAACCACATTATATCTATTTGAGGAAGAAGTTTGATTAGAGTTATCTTTAAAATGATACAATTCACTCTTTTTGTGATTTATTTATTGTATGAAAAAGGGATTCTATGTCATTTAAACTTTCAGCCCGGGGGTATTTCACATCTTGAGAAAAGAAATATAAAAAAGATCTTTCCATTTTGTTGGGAACAATGTGGGATCGTCTTCATTCTGATAGTAACAAGGGGACTCATCGGGGTAAATTAAAACATCGATTCGCTGTCTAAATAAACAGTAAAGAATGAATCAAAAAGGGTTAAATACACATAATAAGGGACATGATGATGGTATTATTAGAGACGGAAGAAATGAATCCGGGTTGAGGGAAAACAATACAATTACAGAGAATAAGAGAACAAATTTAACAAGAGGAATTAACGAAAACAACCACCCTCTATTAAAACTTAGCAATAAAATAAATATTAATCTCTATGCTTTGTTTGAATGAGGGATTCTTCTTATAGAATTTATAGGGATGATTTTTCATTTTGAATTTATTTTTCTTTTGTTAGACATTAAATATCTATCTAGTATGAGCTCTAATTATATTATAGATTTATTATCATCCCTCCATGTGAAAAAAGTAACAATTATTTCTTGTTTGTTCTTCTTAGAGTGATAAAAAAACTTCTCAAGACTATTTTTTCTTCGTTAAGCTTTAATAGCAATTCTAACTGGTGTATGTGTTGCAGTAAAAATCCGTTTTTAATAAGGACGGGTTCTTACAAGGTAAAACGCGTTTCACTGAATACCTTTGTGACAACTAGAATTTACTGGTGTTGGTTGAGAATCTTCTGGGTGTTTATTTTCAAAAATCTTTAAACGAAAATGTCAAAAATTAGAAGCAAAGTTGTAGAAGATGTAATTTTTGACATTTTCGTTTAAAAAATTTTGAAAATAAACGCCCTTAGGCGGAAGGTCAAAAATGAAGATTCTAGACCTTTGAACCAAACTCAACCTACATCAGTAAATTCTAGTTGCCACAAAGGTATTCAGTGAAGCGCGTTTTAACCAGCAAGAACCCGTTCTTACTAAAAACAGGTTTTTAACATATGCACCAAACGACTTTTACCTATTTAAATCTTCCTCTTTAATGAATAAGCCTGCCATGTGGGGATCCTGTAGCTTATAACTTATAAAATAACTTCAGCTATCATAATCATTTTTATTATTATTATTATATGTAGGTGTTTAAGGGCGCATCACATAATCATTTTTATTTGTCATTGATAAGGAGGGAATGAAGAGATTCATGGAATATTTTCAAAATTTGAAGTTTGAAGACATTTCCAAAGAATAACAGGGATGAAAATAACCTAAACATGGCCACTTTGGGTTCATTCACAGCGTTATTTTAAAGCTAATTAAATTAAATTTTTTTTTTATTAAAATTCTTCTTATAGAGATCTTTGCAAGGATACCTCACAGTCTATGATAAAAACATTTTTTTTTTTTGACCCCACAAACAATGTGACTATCCTCTAAATATACATTCGATTAAAATTTAAATACAATTTTGGAAAAAGTAAAACATAAAATATGTAAATCTCAAGTTTTTATCTTATTACGAACTTTTACTTTTAAAAGAAACCCTAAAAATCATTATTTTTTCAACTTTTTAAATTAAAATTCAATATTATTAATAGTCTAAGATCCAGACTTAGGAGGACCTTCACCTATCGAGTTTCTTAAAGAAATTAATATTTTGATAATATACTGTATTAACAAACAAAATTTGATAGGGTCGACATCCAATTAAACTGCATAGCTATTTTTAATAAAAAATTTAAGTTATTAATTTTATTATATAGATTTATTGAGTTTCCGGATAAATATATTACCAATCGAGAGTAAAATATGTTTATAAAATGCCAAAGTTGGGTCGCCATCTTTTTTCCCTCCACAAGTCCAGGTAGACAGGGTATCAACAGGTACTTCGAATTAGTATTTTGTAGTTATAGAGTTTCTTTTATTGTTATATTTGAAAATGTAGATAATTTAAAAAAATAAAATAAATAAATCTAATAAATTAGATAAAATAGCTATGCTATGGATGTCGACCCTATCAAGTTTTGTTTATTAATACATTACTAAGTTTAAATCTGTTAGTACATACCGTTTGCTGAGAATAAATAAACAATCACTAAAATTCACGAAAAGCGTACCGAGTCTTGAAAAAGTTTTCTTTCTCTCCAATTATTGATTGAAACTATCTTAAACGGTGTACATTACATTAACTAGGAATACATTTTTCTCTCCATATAATTATATCGACAGAAGGGTGGTTGATTAGTTTTTAATTATTCTGACCTGAGCTTTTATATCATATTTTCAAAAGCACTTGGTACTTAATTATTCATATGTATGTACACCATTAATGGGATGAATGTGTGGATGAATAGAAAGAGTTTGTTAGAAACTTTGAAATGGAACAACACCCCTGAGAGAGATATAAAATTTATAAAACAACAAAAACATTTTTTAATAAAATATTTACAAAAAAAAAGTATCTTGGTTGGTGAATGATTTATTTACTAAGAAACTTGCTGACAGGGTTTATTTTGATTAGATGGTAATCTCTATATATAAAATTAAGGTTTTGTCTGCTCCAAATCACGCCAAATTTTGGTTGCAAACGTTTCAAGCAAAGTTATGAACGAAAACACCCTCAACAAAATTCCTGTCTGCCTGTGTGTATGTATGTTTGCGTGGATTCCGCGAAAAGTTGCTCACGATTCACGCAAAACCGGCAAAGGGATTTTTATGAAATTTCATATTTGCATCAGATGTCTTCTAACTTATGTTTATAGCCATATAAGGTTTTGATATTTTAATCCCAAATTTTAATCCCAAAAGGGAGTTTGGGGGGGGGGGCGCACTAGTGGAAATTATCAAATAACTCCTAAAATATTAACTCTACGGCAAATTTTATCATAAGCAAAGTTGTAGTGAATGTGATTTCTGACAGCTTTTGTTTAAAAAAATTCTTCCAAAAAACCACCCAAAAAGGGGGGGGGGGGGGTGAAAAAAATGTAAATTCTTGCCCTTGGAGTAAACTCAACCAAATTTTGTATACATAATCTGTGGGCCTCTAGAGAGTTAGAAATGCAAAAACTAACCAACCAAAATGGGAGAGGGTCAAAAAATGAAAATTCTTGCCTTTGGACCAAACTCAACCAAATTTTGTATATATAATTTGTGGGTCACTAGAAGTCTAGAAATGTAAAAATTGGGTGCGGAAGGTGAATGCGTGGGTGAGGGTGCGGAGGTGAAATGGGGTGGGCGTGTTAGGGTATGGGGTGCGGGATGTGGAATGAGGGTCCGGGGGTGGAATGGGGTAGGGTGAGGGAGTGAGGCGGAGTAGGGTGGGGTACAGGTGATGAGGTCCGGGGGGGGGGGGGGGGGGTGCAGGGTTGGTGGAGTGAGGGTTCAGGTGGGGGCCCAAAAGCGCAGTTGGGTGGTCCGAGGTGGGTGGGGTGCTGGGTGGAGTGCTGTGGTTGCGGTGTGAGGGGTTGGGTTCATGGAGGAGGGGGGTGTAGTGGGGTGGGGGTCCGATGTGAGTGGGATGCGGGGTGGAGTGTTGTGGTGGTGGTGTTGTGAGGGGTGGGGGCAGGGGGCGTAGCGGGGTGGTACGTGGGTCCGAGGTGGGGGGAGTGGGTTGCAAGGGGGGTCCATGGGGGTTAGCCCCCTGACTAGCAAGAGGGCCGCCGAAGGTGGGCCTTGCAGCTAGTAATTAAAAAAAAAATCTTAATGAAAAATTAACAAACACCAACCCCGCTAGGGTAGTTAAATATAAAAAATTCTTCTCTCCAGGCGAGAGCTCTTGAAATCCTTCAAGTGTACTAAGATAAATTTAGAAAAACAGCACTTGTCTTAAGGAGTTAGGAGGCAGGTGGCAACTACGCTACGACACTTTGAATTTTATTTTTTAATAAGACCTGGCAACTGTTCAGGAAACTTAAAATTACTCCAATTTATTATTTCTATATGCGACATTTCTACCTTTATTTTTATTATTAATAGGAAATTTCAATCAACACTTTATTTATAACACGTATAGGATAAATCTAAATCTAAAAGTCCTTAGAAATCATCAATAAATTTTTATGGAACGTATGCAGACCAACACCTCAGGCAGGTAGACATATTTCCATACTTTATGTTTGAGGAAAAACTGAAATTTTATTTAAATAATAAATATCTATCTATATCTATACCTTATTATAATCGGCTTGCGCGACGGCCGAAGTGATTTTTTTTAATTTTAAACCCCATTAATAGTTCATGACAAATAAAATCTATTAAAATAGGAAATTTAAATTATTAAACCCCTCAAATCCGAACCCCAGAAATCCGAAATCCTCGAAAAGAGAAATTTATTTATTTAGTCATAAAACAATTATGTATATATTCTACATTATAATCTTATTTTACATAATTAGTTGAAAAATTAACAAAGAAGTACTTTTAGCATATCTAACAAAGTGTAAGTGTAAATGTGTCTAAATACTTATGTCATCCAGGATTGAAAAACGATAAAAGTTGGTTATTGAAATTCTTTAGGTTAATCACTCTGCAAAAACAATGAAATAATAATAGAAACACACAAAATATCACTTAATCTTTCACTTCAATCTTCAATTTTCGAAGCTGCTTTCGGCTAATCCGAACAAGCTAGTTTATATTATACTCCCATTAATTATTAGATATTATCGTTCAAAATTTGATTTAATGATATGAATTATTGGGTGATAGGGCATTTAAATAAAATGCTTATTTATAATTTAGGCAACATTTCGTTCTTTAATTTCTGTATTTCATCAACTGTTCTACAATTATATAATTCATTTTTGTTATTAGAAATTTAAACATGCTAGAGTTGCTTTATATGAAGAATCTTAAATGTTTAGCTTATAGGATTAAAATATTATAATGAACACTATAGTATAATTTATTTTAATACTAGCTGCAAGGCCCGGCTTAGGTGGGCCTCTTGCTAGCCAAGGGGAAGCCCCCTGGACCCCCCGTCACTTGAACACTCACTCTCCCCATCCAACCCCTCTCCCCAACCACATAACTTCTCTGCCTCTGATCACTCTCCACACCACTAAACCTACCCCCTGGACCCCTCACCTCCTATATTATATAAAGATACAGACACAGACACAAATGCCCTTTAATAGCCCCTGGACCCCCACCCCCTGACTCCCGATCCCTGGAGCCCATAGCCCGTGGACTTCCATGTTTCCCCTGGACCACACCCCCTGGGGGACAGACATACAAACATAATTACATACAAAAATAGGTACAGAGACAGCCACAAATTCCCTTTAATAGTATGTGATATATCCGATATGCGGGGCTATATTGGAGGGTATACGGCGGTATACGACGTATATTCTGTGGTTTAGTCATAGCAAATAGCGTATACCCCCTGTGCTAATTTTGCTGTGCTAATGTGGAAAATTTAAAAAAATTTGAGACATAAAGTCACTGCACATTAAAACTAGCCTCGAAATTAAAGTGACGGTCCCCAAAAACGCACACGCCATCCAATTCAAATACTCCAGCATTACCACCCCCGAGGTATTGAACCCCAATAATTCCAATTCCACCCTTAAGCTCACTCCCTTAAATCCGCAATACATGTCCCAGATTGCTCTCAATATTCACATAAATATTTTTAATTTTTTAAAAAAATACCCGACAAACTTTTTATTTTATTATTTTATATACTGGCATTTATAGCGTATATTCTCTGATTTTTACAATCCATATAGCGTATACCTTCTGCTGATTTTACGACTACAGAGCTGCCTAGGTATATGTCCAAGATTCTTCATATTAATCAAATCTAATAAGTTTATATATCTAATAACAAAAATACTTTAATAATAATTGTTGAGTCTAACGAAGTACAAAGGACATAACTTTTCTTAAACAAGAAATAAGCTTATTAAGATATATCTCTAGTATGTATTGATAGACTACAAATACTATGCTAACAATATAAAATTGAAGTTCAATCAAGACTCCAAGTTAGGCTGATGTTAAGATTGTTAGCCCTGGATCGGCCAAAATTTAAGCCCCGAGGCAAAGTAATATTTATCGAAAGCTCTACTATCTTAATTCTGAATAAACTTTATTATCATTTTTTAATTATCAAATTCTTAATATCCAGTATCCTGTAAAGTAGGTCACCGAATGAACAAGTAATACAATGTATTAATCGTTATCTATTATTCCCTTTTTGTAATACTAGAAAAATTCAATCCTAAGCTTAATTCATCTTTCCGATTGTGAAATCAATTAGGGATTCAGATAATAAATCAGTTAATATTCATGGTTTTCTCTCATGATTAAATTCAAATGAATTTACTAATAAAATTTCAGAAAATATTCCAGAATAAATTATTAGAATAAATTCTAAGTTGGACGAACAATTCCGATTAATCGATTTTCTTGCAATCCTTTTAAAACTTTGAATATTTATTTATTTATTTATTTATTTATTTAAAAACAATGCTCTGAGGTGGCTACCTCGTAGAGCAGAAACAGAAAGAATATATATACAAATAGTATCATTTAAGTAAGCAAACATAACATATATAACATTTAAATGAGCAAACAGAAAGAATACATACATATAGTAACATTTAAATGAGAAACAGAAAGAATACAGGTATATAACATATATAACATTTAAATGAGCAAACAGAAAGAATACATACATATAGTAACATTTAAATGAGAAACAGAAAGAATATAGATATAGGAACAGAAAGAATATAGGTATATAGTAAGATTTAAATGAGCAAGACTCTCCCAGCCCAGTGAGCAACCCAGAGTCAGCACAAGCAGGCGAATAGACCAGTGACACATTACTCCAACCCAGCTCCCCCTAGAAGATGCACCCTGAGTGAGCGATGAAAAGATGATGTTGAAAGCGATGTTCGGATATTTAATGGCAATGTATTCCACAACCCCAACACATATTTATAAGTGTCAATAGTCCTATCGGCACTAAATTTGTAAAAATTGACCATTGAAATCACCATATTTATTTAACACACGAACACTATCCCGTTGATGTTAAAGTGACTGTTTCATTAAATAACAATCGTAATTTTCTTGAAATTATTTTGAAAAACTGAGAATCATTAACTGAAGATATAACAAATATTTTTCTGTTAAAATAATTGTATCAAGCGGTATTCGTTTTGTATGAAAAATGTTAAAAGTTAGGTACTTTTGATGGTTTTCATTTTTTTCTCTCATGGCATGCCAGGTGATTCTCTCAACCCGAGGGGTGAACTGCGACCTAAAATCGTGTACACCTACTTCCACTTCCACTTTCATTTCCAAGTAGAAGACAATAGATGGCAATAGATTATCTAATGAATTCCAAAATAATTCCAAAGACGGTGTACACCTAATTCCAATCGCGGTTTACCCCTCGCCTCAACCAAACTATACTGTTCTCATTTGGAATTTCGCATTGAGCTGTTTCATGAAGTGTTTTTTTTTTATTCTTTGTCTTTTAGCGTCGGTAATAATGCAATGTTGCCAGATCCGAGAAACGACACAGCGAAAATATTTGTGCCTTTCTCCGCATGTGAGAGTGAGGGAGTGAACTGCATCTGAGCTATATTAGGGAAAGTCCTTGTGTGTATATATACATTATTATACCACAAATTATATTGGCTTTAGTGCCCGATGCAGAGTAGCACATTTTTGGGATTCGAGTTCAATTTCTGAAGGTATGAAAAAACTCTTGACATAATAAAAATAACCATAGCACCTTGGATTTAGATGATGACCATCTCTCTTTATTTTCTATAGAAATTTTACTATAATACTTTTTTTTTTTTTTTATATAAAGATACTGATACAAGAAGAAGTTGCACCAAGATGGTACAACCTCTGTAGTCCGTGGTGGACCCTTGTAACGTGAAGATAAGGGGAGATTTAGTGATTGGGTAGAAGTCGAAGGTATCTGTGGATGCTGGTCTTGAAAGATTGAAGGTCATAAGTTGCTGGAAAGACGGTAGGGGGAAGAGAGTTCCAGTCTCATACTATCAACATTTGTATTTTATATTAAAAAAAAATGAATATACCAATTTATCTTATCTTATTTTATTATATTAAACGAGCAATTCTTGTATATTATATATATACAATCCGTTTCTCGAAAAAGGCTCTAACGATATCGATGAAATTCACGGGTTAGGGGGGTTTGTACGTTGACAATTCGATCTGTCAGGTCTCATCTTTGGGGAACTTTAATTTGATAGGTTTTTTGTTAATACAAATAATTATTCACAAGTGGTTGTGTCAATAAAAATTTATAATTACATTTTTATCCAATTTCCTTTTATTAGTTATTGGTTTTTTAATTTTAAAACCCACTAATAATTCATAACAAATATTATTATATATTAAAATTAGATAATTTAATTAATTGGGGATCGAACGATGAATGAGGATATGGAATGAATCGGAAAATGAAACATTATCGGAAAAGAGGTTTTTTATTTAATTAGTTTTTTCCTCTTATTAAAAACAAGGACTAAAAAGATGATCAAGGACAGTCGATGGTGGAGAAGTAATCTCCGAAGTCGAAGCTCAAATACAATGTATACATTAATTCATGTAAAATAATTGGTTCAATAAAAAATTTAAAAAAAAATTAATTAATTAATTGGAGGTATTTTTTATTGAAGATTAAATTATTAAAATATTGATTTTAACTAAAGCAAAAAATTAACGAGCAACGATCGGTGTTCCAGGTACTGATTTTATAAAGAGCATTTTGAAAACAATTCTCCGTATTGTTAGCGAAAAAGTTCATTTCTGTTTTACTATACTAGTCAACTCTATTTATTCTATTAAGTTTGTTATCAATGAAGTTTTCGGTTGTGAATGGCGAACAAAGCTCTTTCAAATTTTAATAAAAACCAGAACAACTGGGCTGAATTGGCTTGCATCCCTTTTCCTCTGATTGTTCAACTTTCCTTCTAGTTCTAGTAGTCTTTTAACAGCTCTGATTTTTTTTCACTTTTAACCGACTTCAAGACGAGAGAAGGCTATTAATTCGACTGATTTTTTTTTTCTATGTTACCTGATATCTTCGCCAATTGTGAACAGATTTTGATGATTTTTTTGCATTGGGTTTAGTATAGTTTCCGTATGTTCGAGTTTTTTTTTTCATTGGTATTGGATCTTTTTTGTTATGTTTGTTCAGGCATAACTTCTTTGTGTATGAACCGATTTTAATGATTCTTTCTGTGTTTGGATCACTATAGCTCCAAGATAGTCAAGATACCTAACTATTTATTTATTTATTTTATGTATGTTCAGCGAGAACTTTTTGCCACGTGGACCGATTTCGATGATTCTTTATTTATTGGAAAGGGGGTACCCTAGGGGTAGTCCCATATTAATTTGGTCAAGTTCTATGAAAAGGGCAATATGGTATTGGAATAATTATCGGAAAAGAGGTTTTTTTCTTTAATTAGTTTTTTCCTCTTATTAAAAACAAGGACTAAAGATGATCAAGGACACTCGATGGTGGAGAAGTAATCTCCGGAGTCGAAGCTAAAATACAATGTATACATTAACTCATGCAAAATAATTGGTTTATCAATTTTTGATTCATTCGGCCGACGCTTTCTCTCATGAGATGCGGTATTATATTAAGTCACTATTAATAACATCACTAAAAAGAGAAAAATAAAAATAATTTTTATAAAAAAAAAAAACCGACTTCAAAAAAATTAATTGCAATAAATAAAATAATAAGAACTCAAAAATCAAATAAAATGCACTAAAAGGTATGAAATAATTATCTAATTTAGTTACAACTAATCGACGAAATATTAACATGAAATCACTTTTTGAAGTCGGTGCTAAACAAACTATACTGCCAAACGTACTAAGTAAGATCCGTCGAGTTCGATTCATAAAGTGTATATGTTTGGCATCGACTTTAAAAAGTGATTTCATGTTAATATTTCGTCATTTAGTTGTAACTAAATTAGATAATTATTTTATACCTTTTAGTGCATTTTATTTGATTTTTGAGTTCTTATTATATCATTTCTTGGATTTAATTTTTTTGAAGACGGTTTTATTTTTTATTTTTTTATAAAAATTATTTTTATTTTTCTCTTTTTAGTGATGTTATTAATAGTGACTTAATATAATATTTTGTATGCATCTCGTGAGAGAAAGCGTCGGGCGAATTAATCAGAAAATAATAATAAATTTCAATTCATAAATATATAAATTCTCTCGAAACTTTTGCGGGAATCTTTTCAGATTTTTTTTATAAAAGATTTTATTTATTATAATTTCGATTATTTTCTCATAAGAATTGGAGATTTACGTTATTTCGTCATTGATCATATCATCAGAACTTGACCAAATTAATATGGGACCACTCCCAAGGCACCCCCTTTCCAATAAAAAAGAATCATCGAAATCGGTCCACGTGGCAAAAAGTTCTCGCTGAACATACATAAAATAAATAAATAGTTAGGTATCTTGAATATTTTACTTAGAGAAAGTGGTGTAGGTTTTAGGTGAAACATGATATTAATTAATAAAGTAAAAGGTGTGTAGTTTCACAGTGAATGAAATAAAACTCAAAGAGGTTTATACAAACTCAATATAACGATGAAAATTGTGATCGCACGTTCAAATATTATTAGTTTTAACCTGTAAACTCCTGATGATGGCCTAATAATCCGAAATATATTGAGTTTGTATAAACCTCTTTGAGTTTAATTTCATTCACTGTGAAACTACACACCCTTTACTTTATTAATTTATCTTGACTATCTTGGAGCTATACTGATCCAAACGCTGAAAGAATCATAAACAAAGAAGGTTATATTTATTTTTTTATAAAAATTATTCATTTCCAACACTCATCTGATTGAATAAATTTTAATTTTCTCATTAATATATCAAAGAATAATTGATACGTCAACAAGAATTATTTTGACCGCGCTGATTTGAAAAAAAGATATTTTTATCTCGCGAGACTACTGCGGATTACTCTATTGGAGTCTGCGGAGTATTAAGTCTGGACCAAGAGAAAAGATGTAATCCACTTTAGCTACAATCCAACGTCACATTTCGCGTATAGCCTAGACGTCGAATGTCTAACGGAGCTAAACGAAATGACGTTGGATTAGCTAAAGTGGATTACATCTTTTTTCTCTCTTGGTCCAGACTAACCCTCAATATATAAGATAAATATCTTTTTCAAATCGGCACCGATTAAAAATAGTGCTGTTGTTGTATCAATTGATAACGTTATATTAATGAAATTAAAAATTTGTATATCATTATTTCAAGTTAGAAATATATAAGTTCAAATATTATTTTCACTATAAATACGACAAAATTCCAGCTAGTGCGATCGAATAAAATGTAGAAAACCTTCAGTTCATCTGATTGAAGATAGTAGTTTATCTTCCGTTGTTTTCGACGATTTATCAATTGGTGGCGATTCTATGCAGATGATTAGGTGAAGTGATGAATGGATCGCGTGGCTGAAGGCCCAATCGATTCATTAATGGCATGTCTAAGACGAAAGACGAGCGCGGCTGTGGCCCTCGCAGGTGGTGTTGGTGTTGCCGAGTGGGCCCCGTTAGCTTCCAGGTAGGTGCCGGTATTTCAGTCCCCACCGGGCGTGGCACAGATGGCACCGATCCCGGCGCTAAGCCGGGAGATGGACCAAACCAGAGCAGTCTTCAATGGCCCTGAACAAGTCAAATTGCATCCCTCGCCCCGGCTCGCCGTTGCCAGCACAGCTGATACATTTATTCATTCACTAGGAAGAATTTCAAAATGACATCGAATTTACCAAAGTCGGAAGAGAAGAATTTGGTTATTTTTATTAAAAAAAATATTTTGAAAAAATAAATAAACTTAAAAATAAATAAATAAATAAAACCACACTAGTTATAAATAAATATATCTTATTTAGTTACAACTAAACGACGAAATATTAACATGAAATTACTTTTTGAAGTCGATTTCAAGCATAATACCTATAAGCGAGCATACCACTTAGGCATATTACCAGATAGATCCGTCGGTGGAACCATAAAAGATATATGTTTATTTCGACTTAAAAAAGTAATTTCATCTTAATATTTCGTCTTTTAGATTGTAACTAAATAAGATAATAATTATTTTATACCTTTTATTAACCATTTTATTTGTTGCATTTATTTTTTGAAGTCATTTTATTTTTTTTTCTTAAAAAATTTTTATTTTTCTCTTTTAGTAGATGTTATTAATAGTGATCATATCATCATACTAAATTAATATTACACCATCCTAAAATTCCCCTTCGAATAAAAAAAGAATCATCGAAATCGGTTCATAAACAAAAGAAGTTAGGCCTAAACAAACCTAACAAAAAGGTCTAATACCTATGAAAAAAAAATGGAGACTGAATTATGTCACATTTTTCAAAATCGATTCACAATTATTTAGTCTTGGAAATTATTTTCATTTAAAAAAAAAAAAAAAAAAAATCAGTGAATATAGAGTACCTCCTCCTTTTCAGTCGGTTAAAAATAAAATTACATAAACTGTTAAAAGACATTGTTTGAATTAAAACTTCATATGCAATTTTATTAAATTATCAAAGAATGTCATAAAGAAACAAAGAAACAAAGAGTTTGTCCTCTGCTTGATGCAAATAAACATGCACACATATATATTGAAATTATATATTATATATATATTATTTATTTGTTTGAGACTATAGTTTCAAAGATTTTGGTCCTCATCATCAGTCTTTTTTAATTATAAGGTACTTACATGTCTTTTTCTTATTATAAATAAAATTTTAAACTACGAATTTGAACTAAATTGAGTTTATGAATTCGTCAATAAGTATTCTCTCAAGTAGATGCCAGTGGGAGTTGGCAATTTTCACTTTTAGAACTTTTTCATAGTTCAGTTCTGTTATCATCTCGATTATTTAGATAAAAAATGGGTTCCCGAACAAACTGTGAAAGGTTCGGTTAAGATATATTCAGTTCGGCTCGGTTCGGTTCGTATATCTTCATTTCGGGCTGGCATTTAGGCGATTAGGTTAGGTTGTAACTTGTAAAAAGCATTTACTTTGCGACATCCAACTGGCCCTAAGAAGAAGTGTTCAAGATTCGATGCGCTTTTAGAAATTTAGAAATTTTTGTCAGTGAATAAAGCTGAAACTTTTGGCATTGGGCGCAGTTTATTTATCCAAACTAGTGTGTCGTTTATTTATAAACAAAATGACACCTTATTTTTGCAAATCGGTTAATTATTAACCGAGTTTTGGTAGTATTTTTATTTTCATAGTTATGGTTAGTTATTCTCCAGTAAAAAATAAAATCTAACATATGGTGTTGAAAACTTTTGGCATTGGGTAGGGATTTATTAATTCAAACTAATGTGACATTTATTATATTTATAAACAAAATGTCACTTTATTTTTAATAAATGATTTAATTATTAACCGAGTTTTGGTGGTACGTTTAGGCATAAAAAATATGGCCCGAACACACTGACACAAAATACGAGCATTTATTTACTCTAACAATTTTTTGAGAATATTCACTAGTCACGCTAAGCAGCAAATATAAATTCCAGGAAGGATAACCTCCATTCTGTTATAAAACTTTACCGTAGGCACACACAACGAAATATAATGGAAATGGAAGAATCTTAACAGAGGACCATATGTTACAATGTAGCCAAGTATCTAAAATTGAGATATAATCATGGAAAAGGGAATGTACTCTGTATAAACATATCTAATCCTAATTTAATACAGTTTTCCTACTAGTAATCTTATCAGGCCGAGGACATCATTCACAAAATGACTTCATTTGGAAAACAGAGGCCGAAAACTCATAACACCCACGCATTATAGGGTTAGTATAATTAAACATTTTATTATAAGCTTCCGAACAGACATAGTCTTGTTAATAGCTATGAGGAAAAAAGTGTGGACTAAACTTCACAGTAAAGTGCCGGCCCTTCTTTAGTCATAAATTTTATCTTCGTCTTATATTCTGGTCGCGAATGCATTCTCCCCTCGAAATCATTTAACATCACATATAAATATGTAAATCTTCAAAAATTTAATATAGAATATCTTTTAAAATTTTATTTTGTATTACTTTCAATCCAATATTTGAGAGCCGAAAAAGTGTGATTTTTTCACTTAGTCCGTGGGCAAATTGGACACCCATGAATGGATTCCTGTTTATCGTCGACGAGTTATCTTATCTTATCTTATCATATTAAATGAGCAATTCTTATATATATAATCCAATCGGGTTCTTGTTGGATGAAATTCACGGGTTAGGAAGGTTTTGTGTTGGCGATTCGATCTGTCATTGTCTCATCTTCGGCTAAGTTGTTTTTGATGGGTGCAGGAGGTGGAGTGAAGTGGTGGGGGTCCGGGGGACGAGGGGGGGGGGTCAGGAATTAATATATATATTTATACACATAATCCGTGGGCTACTACAAGGCTTGAAATGTAAAAACTGGGTGAGGGGGCGGGGTCGGGGGTGGAGGTGATGGTGGGGGAGATGTGGGGGGTGCAGTGGTGGAGGGGTACGGGGGGCGGGGAGTGGTTTCGGGGCTGGGGGAGAGAATTGGGGGGTGGGGTGTTGAAGTGGTGGGGTCCGGGGCGGGGGCGTGGGTTCGGGTATCAATATATAACTTTTAACTAAAGCAAAAAGTTGCCGAGCCCATCGCTCAGTGGCCAGGTACTTATTATTATTTAAATAAAAATATATATCCCAAAATCTTTTTTAAGTAATTGTAATAATATTTGGTGCCTCCTCCTCTTCTTTACTTGTTGCTAATAAAGGAAAAATTACAGTGAATAGAGGATTAGACATTTTAAAATGGTGGACGTGTGTGTCAATTTTTAATTCTTTATTTATCAATAATAGTTACTTTGATTAAATTACCTTATATTTAATAAAATATTAATAATTTATTTATAAACAAAATGACACCTTATTTTTGCAAATCGGTTAATTATTAACCGAGATTTTATTAACATAGTCATGGTTAGTTATACTAAAGTAAAATCGCCTATTGAAATGTTTGAATTTTCATAATTAAGTAGACAATAGAGTTGAACAAATCGATGTAAGATGGCAGTAGTGGAAAATTATTCAAATATTTAAACTTGTGATGGAATTTCATTAATTCATTTGATTTCGCTCATATAATGAAGAATGACTAACCTATAATAATGAAAATAAAACCAACTAACTCGATTAATTGTCCAACCGATTTCCAAAATTAAGGCGTCATTTTGTTCAGAATAAAATGTTGACATTTTATTAAATTAAAGATAATTTGATAAAACTAACAATTATTGAGATATAAAGGATTAAATAATTGAGATGTACTTTACTATTATAGTAAACAAGTATTTATTTTAAATTCTTTAAAATTTATTTATTTGGTCGGTTTAATATTGCTCATTTACCCTTGAAAAATTATACCATCGTAAAATATTTTTGATAATTTTAACAAAACTTCCAGTTGACAAACTTTTTAAATATAAATTCATAAGGCTTTCACTTATAAAATAATTTTAAAACTAATATTCCTATTATACAATACATAAAAAAGATGAAGATAAAATTTAAATTTGAAAATAATATTCTTACATATGCAATTTGATTATGGAAGTGGAAAAAAAATGAATGTAATGAAATTTTCAAATAGATTGATTTAATTTCATCAATTCATTAAAATTCCCTTCAAATATCCTGATAGAGTACTTTTTTATTTAAAGAGAGAGAACCAACCTTCATTTAAGTTGTTTTATTTTTTTATTGAGAATTCATTAACCCTTCAGCAGTACTTGAAATTCTACTCCCGAGTAAAGCAAGACATGTCTTTGCTTTCCATGAAATGAGTTTTTTTTTTTTTTTTAATAATAGGTCCAATTTTCATGAGTTGTTGGTTGTTATTCGCTTACGGATTCTACGATCGTAAATTTTTTGCTTTTAGATAAAATGTAATCATAGTTGATGGAATTTTATTTTATACCACAATTTGATTAGTTATTTTTTAATTAGAGCTTAATTTAGACAGTGATTTAGGGGAAAATTTCAAATTCATTTAAAAAATCATATATCTTGAAGAATTCATGCTTCGGTGATTGAGTTTTAATCTGAAGCCACTTAGATTCACAATTTAATTAGATAAACTCATCCGAATTTCGACCCCTATTTCTGAATTCGTTTTCAACAGCAAATTGGGGGAATCTTGAAGAATACTAAAAACGTCGCCGTCGTGCATTCTGATTAGTTTATTTAATTAAAATGTGAAATCTAAGTGGTTTCCAGTGAAAACATCTTTCTTTTTATAATCTCTTATTCTTATATTTCTGAATGAATATAGAAATTTTCAAATAATAAAAATGGGATAAAATTGTCTTTTAATTTCCTAAGGATAAAACACCTATCATATTTTGTTGTTTTTATGAGTAAAGGAGCATTGCCACGTTAAGGAAAAATATAATTTTTAATCCTTTTTACATTACCATATAGGGCATGGTCAAGTATTGTATTGTAAAAAAGTGGTATTTTTGCTTCATTTTTTAGAAATATCTCAAAAACGGCTGAAACTATTTTGATTAAAAAATTGGGCAAAATACTGGCATTTCGGTCCACACAAAAGCCCTAATAAGTGAACATCTAAAAAATAATATTTTTCGAGATAATAATTGTTTTGTCAAAATGCCTGTTAGTCCATTAGTAAGTTAGTGTGTTAGTCTGTGGGTTACCCAATTTTTGTGGACAGCTGCTCAAAAACTAATGTGAATATCAAAACCAAATTTCACACTTAGTTTTGGTTCATTGAGATTAAGAGCTGATTAGATTTTGGTGCATATCTATTTTAAAATTAAAGGGAGGAGATTAAATTAAAAATCTAGGCCATTTGAGCAAATTCAACCAAATTTTGTATACATAATCAATGGACCCCATGATATTAGTAAAACATGCCAAAATGGAGGAGGGGGGGGGGACAAAATAAACATATAGTTCTATGAACCAAATTCAACCAAATTTTGTATAATAAGTGCCCCCCCCCCCCCCAATAAGTCTAAATGTAAAAAATAACCCCCTACATGATTATAAATAATATTATTAAATATAAGAAAGGGCCAAGTTGTATGGTAAAGTCAAGTGGATGGCCACATCAGAACGTGTCAGTTTATCATTTATTTCTTTTAAAATTATCTCTGTATGGTATATATATTTCAGACATTTTAAAGCATAATAAGATATAAACTTACGTGTTCTGATGTGGCCATCCACTTGACTTTACCACACAACCTGGCCCCTCACTTATATTTATTTGTTGAGTATTTATGATATGTATGAGAGAGAGTTAGTTTTGCATTTTTGAACTCCTGGAATACTGATTGTGTGCAATGTTAGCTGAGTTTGGTAAATGGCAAAGATTTTCATTTTTTGACTTCTCGGGACCCACTGATTATGTATACAAATTTGGTTTAGCTTGGTAAATGGCCAAGATTTTCATTTTTGACCCCCCCCCATTTCAGGCGGTTAATTTTTGCATTTTTTGAATTTCTGGGTACCCATTGATTATGTATACAAATTTGTTTGAGTTTGGTAAAATTTTGCAAGATTTTTCATTTTTTGACCCTGCACCCCCACCCTCTATTTTGGGTGGTTAGTTTTTTTGCATTTTAAGACTTCTGGGGCTCCACTGATTTTTTATACAAAATTTGGTTGAGTTTGCTCAAACGACCTAGATTTTTCATTTTTAACCCCCCCCCCCCCCGACCCCCCTTAATTTTGGGTCGATATGCACAAAATCTAATCAACTCTTAATCTCAATGGACCAAAACTACGTGTGGAATTTGGTTTCGATATTCACACTAGTTTTAGAGCTAGCTCGTCCACAAATTTGGTAACGCACAGACTAACTAACTAACAGACATTTTGACAAAACAATTATTTACTTGCAAAATATAATTTTTTCGATGTTTACTTATTAGAGCTTTTTGTAGAGCGAAATGCCATGGTTTCGCTCAATTTTTTTATAATCGAAATAGCCTGTATGGTAAGTAAAAAACAAATTTTCAATTGAATTCAATACATTGATAAGGCCTTTTTTTTTAGAAAAGATTCCGAAACGTTTTGTAGTTTAGAGATTTAATTTTTTCTATTTTTAGTAGCTTAAAAATTTCATTTATCATCAAACTAACCACTAAGTCTTCAAGATGAAAATATTGATATATACTTTAAAAATGGTTAGCTGCTTAACAAGTTTCTTTTCAAAGAAGACTATTTAATAATTTTATGCTTGAGTTTTATTCTTTTGAATGGTACTTCATCAAGGTGAATATCTTATAAGAAGAGATAAAAGCTCCTTGTTATCTGATCTCACCTGAATCGATAAAATAATAAGCAAAATACCGAAAAATAATTAGTTAATTTTTTCCATAAATTAATTCATTAAGAATACATCTATCTACGCTGATACATAAATAGAATATGATAATTTCAAATATAATATAAATAATAACGTCATTAAAGGTGGACATTAAAGAGAAACTTCATAAAATAGAAATTAATTATTATACCTAGCCAATTTTAATATACTTTTATATAGTATAGGTATTAAAATTGGCGTTTTGAATAATGTTATGGAAATTGAAATTAAATTTTGATCTCTTTTTCAATCTGTTTCAATCAAATGTACTTATTGGAAAACTGTCACACGACAATATATATTTAATATCCGTATATCATTATATAATAAGATATATTAAAAAAGTATTTTAAAACAGGAAATGAAACATTGATTTTCGCAGATTTATATCTTTTCTATAACGCTGGACTTATGTTATTTCTGTATTTTAATATTATATAGCTCAATTGCTTTTACACGGTCACACCCTATTCTTGAAGGGTCGTTATTTTTACTCTACCTGATTATTGATGAAATTATTAATCTCTACTCGCAGAGAAAATTTGAATAATTTACTTTCGGAGTTCTTCAATACGAAACGTGGAATGAATATATTTCCTCTTTTATGATGAAAGACAAAATGTAAATAATCGTATAAGGATTTTTTAATTTTATTGTTTATTTTATAAATATTAATATTTATTCTATTGAGGTTACCTAGGGTGGAATTCTTCTTCTTTAAGTGCCATATCAGGTCTCCCTGACGTTTTGGCTCCTCTCCACATATACCTTTGCTGAGTGTTTTTAGCTGTTTTTACACAGATATACGGGGTCTACTTTTTAACGGCGGTTCCGAAGGGCTAGTTTGGAGAGGTTACTAGGCAATTATACTCTTGGTAGGTTGCCATTGCTTTCCAAGAGGAGGCAAATGCAAATATCTGCCGAGACTTGGTCTCGAACCAGCGTATTTCAGGCCAGCGGCCCGACACTCTAACCACTGACCCACAGTAGCCTCTAGTGTGGAATTAAAATGTTTAATTAATCAATGGACTTTAATTTATACATAGAGGAATTGATCAAAGAATTAAGGGATCATATATTTATTTCAAAGCTGCTCTAGTCTAAAGGCTGGGCCCTTTGCAGGTGCACCTGTTGCACCTACAATTCAACACTGCTTGTGTTAACTCATTTTTTTTTAATTGTTAGATCCGTTTTCTAGAAATGTTGAAAAAACTAAAAAAGTATAAAATAAAGTAGGTACATATCTACTCTGAATATTTTTTTATTAAATCTAGGTCTTAACTTTCTGTCATTTAAGGTAGTTCTTTCACAAATGCAAAAATTCAAGAAGTCTTTCAAACTTGTAATATAAGTCATTAAAAGCATAATACACACACTGTTAAAATTTGAGAGACGCTTTATCACAGAGTGGGAATATGAATATTTTTTTTCATTGTAGGACTTTCACCATCTTGATGAAAAACTAATATTTGTTAAAATAATTTATTCAGGTAACTTAAAAAAAATGTAATTATTTACCCCGTAGTTTTGATAAAAATAAATAAAAATAACATATTTAGGCGATTATTTTTAGTGGAGGCGATATAAGAACAATCGATTGGAAACGATCCATTCATAAAGAGGATATAGGAGTATGAGAAGTACAGTCACGTTAAAAAAACATAACCTAAAATTTCATACTGTTTATATGTATAGAGTGGTTACGAGGCTAAAACTTTTTGTGTGAATTGTCGCGAAAGAACAACCTTAAATGCTTTCGAAATGTAGTGCTATAAGAGAATGTTGAATATTTAATGAGTAGATAAGATTACTACTGAGTAAGTTTTTCTGATGTTGGTAAATATATATTAATATTCTTCTTCTTCTTATAGGGCCAGTTGTATGTCGCAAAGTAAATGCTTTTACCACTAACCAAAGGTAGATGGTAAATGGAGGGACTGAATGTGTCAGATGACAGGCACTGAAAGTTAATTGGTAAAAAGCATTTACTTTGCGTCATACAACTGGCCCTTAGAGTGCCATACCCGAAACGGGCGTCGGCGCCTCTTTTTTTTTTTTTTTTTTTTTAATGCAATCGAATGCAAAGAAGGGGTGCACTAGTAAGATTAGCCCTATGGATCTCGAAAGACCCTTGCATTACCGAAGAGAGAGGATTGTTTAAGTGAGAGGGTGTAGACGTAGGTGTCTATGCACTGGTTTTGAAAGGTTTGAAGATCATAGGTGCTGGGAAAGATGAGAGGCTGGGAAGGTTCCCGTTCTTGGCCGTCATGGGGATATATGAATTCGCGAATGAAGTGGTCCGGCACTTTTCTAATTTGACCGCGAAAGAGTGTTGGGAGTCAGCAAAGCATTGTGCTGCGTGCAAAGCTTGCTGCGAGTGTGTTTATGTGTGTGACTTCTCACCGTGATAGTATCTATAGAAAAGGAAGGGCGGAGCATCTCTTGGTGAGCCAGCGAGTCAGGGAGTCGATTGAGGTAGAATCGTCAATTAGCCTGACGGCTCGTTTCTGAATTGCATCAAGGGTAGCAAGAGAATATTTTGGGCTCCTCTCCACAGATGAGAGCCGTATTCGAGATAGGGGCGGATTTGGGCCTTGTAGATGGTGAGAAGTTGTGGGGGTTTTGTAAAATCGCTTGGACCTGAATAAACCAATCTTCCTTGCTGCAGATTTCGCCACAGAGGAGATGTGTTCATTTCAAGACAGGTCAGATGCGACAGAGACGCCCAACATGGATAGGCTGTCATACATTTTCAGGGTATTCGAATCGAAGTGAATATCAGGGAAATCTCTATTTTCGCGCCTAGAAATTAGACAACATTGAGTCTTGTTTGAATTGAAGTTAACTAAATTTTGAGAGCCCCATTTATTCAGTTTGTCTAGGTCGAGTAATTGAGGAGGCAATATTGATTCGATTATTCGGGAGAGAGGGTTTGCCGTGTAGAGTGCTGCTATCGTCGGCGTAACAATGAGTGGGGTTTGCCGTTTGATCAATAAATCTCACATATACCTGTGCTGAGTGTGATTAATTGTTTTACACAGATATACGGGACCTACTTTCTAACGACGGTTTCGAATGGCTAGTTTGGAGAGGTTTACTAGGCAATTGTACTCTTGGTAGGTTGCCATTGCTTTCCAAGAGGAGGAGGCTCCAAAAATCTGCCGAGACTCGGTCTCGAACTAGCGTCCTTAGGTCAGAGGGCCCAACACTCTACCCACTGACCCACAGTCGCCTATATATATTAATATGGAGTAGATAAATTATTAAATACAAGACAAGTGTATTTTTTCTCGAAAGCTTTTATTATACAAGAGCAGATTTCCTCTAGTGTGATTCGACCTAGAAATGCATGAGACAAGTTAAGAGACTGTTGAGCTGAGAATCCTGACAGTTTAAGATAAATGCGATGGCAAAATAAGATTAATTCGCTTATTTTGGCGAATAAATAAATCAGTTTTTTTTTTTTATTAAAATATTTATAAAAGTTATCATTTTGGATGTTCACGAGAAACATTTTTTTAATATTTTTTTTCTTGTCAAACTTTTCATTTTATTTTGTGATTTATTTCACTGGTTTTCAAAATTATTTATTTTATTTTAAGTCAGAAAATATTTAGTAGATAGGTATATTCTGACAAAGAAATCAATAAAAATAAAATATGGAATCTGTGCCTGACTTGCAAAACCTGGATCAGAAGAATAATCAATGTGTTCATTTTTAGGGTATATATATTAACTACTCTATAATTTAAGATGAATATATTATATATGGTAAATGAAAGAAGTGTTGTTAATGATACAGATATAGATCTTCTTGTAGAAATGAATTTAGATATAAATACAAATATTGCAAAGCAGCTAGATAGAGATAAATTTTTGCAAAAAATCCAGATACAAAAAATTTAGGCTTGATATAAATAAAATATTCTAACATCTAGTTTGGAATTTAGTTTAGCTGAGGAATCCAGGTACGTGACAAGCCACTGTCTGACGGTCAATTGTTAATTAGAACACTGGAACTGTGCACAAAGATGCAGTTCCGAAGGTAGAAATTTAATATTTCTTTTGGTTTGGAAATCCAAGAATTTTGATATCAGAAAGAACATTCTATGACAGAAGATCATGCTTGAAATTGACTGTAATCTATGTCTCAAGACATTTCTTAAAAGAAATAAGGAAAAATATTGAATATTTTTGAGTGAATGCAATACTTCTTCGCCTAGTAAGCTACACTTAAGGCTAGTTCACACGGAGATTTTCTCCTACTTGCTCCTAACTTGCACGGCTAACTGTCAATTTGGAGGCATGGAGGGGGGTCGAAATGACGTCACTCCTGACTGTCTTAATAGCATGCTTGCTTGATTCAAAAGAGGCATGTTCAAAAAAAAAGTTTAGCTACTTAGATCGGACAGTGGCCAGTCAATCGGAAAGCATTATTTTATCACGTGGGTGACATGGGAATTGGCAAAATACATCAGCTGATATCACAGAACAGATATTTTGTTTCTCAGTGTTGAACTCTTTACTTCAATGAATAAAGAGAATATGCCTTCCAAATTCGTCTGCGATTGATAATTTCTGCAATAATATTATTGTCAGCCATTTTTGTTTGCATCTGAGCTGAAACTGAAAGGTAATAGACCAGCTGTTTGGCTCAAAGCATGCACGCGAAACCTAGCCGGCTAACTTGAAAATTTTCTGAAAAAGTTTCGTGTGAACCCAACAGGCGAAAAATCAGCCTGACTGAACTAGCTTCAAATTGCAAGTAGGGCGAACAAGTTAGGAGCAAGTCCTGTGCACCAGCCTTTAGAGAGCGTTTCGAGTAAGATTTAGTTTCTTTAATTACTAGAAAGCACTCAAAATGATTGTCCAATTCCATTAATAAATTGCTTTAAAAAGAGGAATTTCATTTCAAAGTCTTTAAATATTAGAATTCCGATATGATGGGGGTAGAAGGGAGGGATCGTACGTCACGTGCGGCGCTTATGGATAGACTCCAGAGGCGTCCCCCTCAGAGTTTATTTCCTGTGCCGGTCACGTCGCCGGAAGTGCCTGTGGCTATTGTCAATATCTAACTACTCTTCCGATGCAAGCAATGTTTATCTCCTTGACTTATTCTAATATAAAAAAAATATATTATCTTGTTTTATCGGTATTTTTTATAAGCTATAAAAAAAACCAGAAAGTCTACCCCCTGCAGGGAGTTAAACTCATAAAACAAGGTAAACAGAATGATCTACTCTCGAGAACTTATTACATTAAATTAATAATATATCTTCAATATCACGCACGTGCCTAGGAATTTATGAAGAGCTAGTGCATTGATCTGCCAGTCCGCTGATAGTATTAAGCTTCTTCTTTTTTTTATGATAATGATGAGAGAAGGAGTTACACCAAAAAAGGTGCAACCCCTAAAGGCCTGGGTTGGCCCCTCCATCGTGAAAAGAAGAAGAAAGAATTTTATGGGTTGGGCGGGGGTCGAAGGTATCTGTGGATACGGATCTTAAAGAGCTGAAGGTTATAAGTCGCGGGAAAGATGGTGGCAGGGAGCGAGTTCCAGTCTCTGGAGGTCAAAAGGATAAAAGAGTTGGCGAAAGCGCTTGTTCGACTTTTATCCAATTTGACAGCGAAGGGGTGCTGAGCGTTAGAAAACTGCGTGTTTCTCGTAAAGAGGGCATTAGAGGGGATAATTGATTTCAGCTCGACTGAACAGACACCGTGATAGTATCTGTAGGGAAAGGGCAGAAACGGTTCTTCGGTGAGCCAGGGAGTCGAGTGAGTTGGTTAGAGCCGGTTCTCCTATTAGTTTAATTGCTCGCTTCTGAATTGCATCCAGTGTAGCAAGAGAATGCTTGGATTGCTTCTTAGCTACATTTATCCCTAAAGCCTAGTCCACACTTGGATACAAGGTCGAGCGGTTTCGGTATATAGACAATGTCGAGAGACAAATTCATGTCTATAGTCACGTTTTTGGAACAAAATCGCAGAACATTGGTCTCCCATTTGAAGTGGGAGACACGAGACAATTTACAATATACATAGCAATCTATATATAATCACATCTACTAAAGGGCATTTGTGCCTGTGTCTGTACCTATATAGAGGGTGTCCCGTATCCCGTCAAGAGGCTAGGCTCCTCTAATCCCCATCCTTCCCCCTAGACCCACCTCCGATCATCATCCACCCCGCAAAACCTATACATGTCCTCTGGACTCTCTCCTCTTCCCCTACCTCTACTAATTATAACTGTGCAAACTGCGATCCCAACAAGGTCAGTCATATTTAGCAACTAAGAAGAACAAGGTATTCAAGTGTGTACATGCGACAAAGTCTCTAGACTGTCTATATACATTGTCTTTCTACTTGTCTATAGTCAGTTTCTATACATGTCTAGAGACAATCGCTCGAATTTGTATCCAAGTGTGGATTAGACTTAAGACTTCTAGGGACTGTAACTCTCTTCCTGTATCCCTCTTTCCCAAATATTATTATCTTCAGCCATACAAGACCTGGGAGCACAAACCCTTCGTCTCCACTCATTCCCTTCTTTTCAGAAATGCAAGAATTTAGGTGCTGCTCTCTCTAGATCTGTGCCTCCTTGCATCTAGGGTTTGCAATACCGGACCAATACCGGTATTCGGTATTTTTTAAACGGTGTACCGGGATACAGTTATTAGTAATTTTCAAAAAGCTACAAAAACACCGTTGTTTCGTTGCCATATTTATTAGTTTTATACAAAAAATAATAAACTATAAAAATTTAAATAATTTTGTTATGTCCAAATATAAAATAAAGGAACAAATGTTATAATCAAATATTACGATAATACGTATACGTATATTACGTATAATAATTTTTAACATTAGAAACCAAAAATCTAACAAAAAATAAACCATTACAGTATTATAATTCAAAAAAGAAATAAAACTCAAAACATATAATTATTATTATTAAAAAGATACTAATAGTAATAAACTAAAGAGAAGATATCACATAAAAATCTTGTTGTGTAGTCTATTATACAGGGTGGCGGAGAACAAATGACCATATTTGAAATGGAGGCCATAACTTTAATTTTCGAGATACTGAGATACATATAATATCAATTAATAGAAAAAACATTAACTAATTTATTAACTTTTAGCTCTTTTTGCATCCACGCTGGTTGGTAGTACTGTTAATAAGGAGCGATATACTTTCTCTAAATATTTTCCTTGTTCTCTTTCATCTTCTAACAAATCGGTCACTCGTCTGACGGTTTTGGATGAATCTAGTTTTGTATTACTTTTGTATTATTGTTTGTGGCATTTTTTTATTTATAGCTAATCCCGAAAATATCGGTGTTTTAACTTAACAAAAACCGGTTTTACGAAATTGCAAAATAGCACGAAATACCGGTATTCGGTATGCCGGTGTACCGGCATTGCGATCCCTACTTGCATCGTTATCATTAAACAAGCAAAACACCCGAATGACTCTCCTGATTGCAAATTTAAGAGGGATACAAGATAGTGAAAAGTTGGACTATCATGTCTTTAAATGTGACTTTTAAAGGGCCTATGAAATGAGAAAAGAAAGATAACACATTATTTATTTGAAGTAGAGGACCTTCAACAGATAACTCTGCTTCCGTTGCCTATTTCAGATAAAAAATATGCCCTTTATTTATTTCTGGAAGAAAAATAAAATAAACAGACGGTGAAAAAATCTATTGATGCATTTGCCATATGTTGTCATTTCAAGGAAGGTCATCAAATCCTCTGAGTTATCAAGTCTCTTATACATGTTTGTTAAACAAGACTTAATGGTTATTTCTTCTTCTCGATTCTGCTATTTGACTAAAGCTACCTCCCTAACTCCTGACAACATTTGAGATAAGTCGCGGGATTCTAAGAATTTCATGAATGGACCGTTTGACGTAATATGAAAAAAGAAATCACTTGATATTGTGAGTTTTCGCCTTCGAAGTCTCTGAATACATCAGGTCCATTTTCAGTCAGTCTGAGGTAGAGATATTTCAAAACGCTAAGCCCCAGGGAAATTAAATTTAATATCTAAGGTAAGCAACGGATGTAGATATCAAAGCAAAGTTTTAATTCAATCCTACCTACTATAAGTAACCCTTTATTTTTGTTTAGCATAATCTACAATAAATATTTATTTAAGTAGTACAAATACAATATTACGATTGCTTCATTATTTAAAAGATAAAGTCATTTGAAATTTGAAAACAATTGTAAAATGAAAAATTTAAACCAATAACACAGAGATTATCTCAGTTAACTGTTGAGATTTAAATAAATTTTATAATTTTTCTCATTAATATATCAAAGAATAATTGATACGTCAACGAGAATTATTTTGACCGCGCTGATTTGAAAAATATATTTTTATCTCGCGAGACTACTGCGGATTATGCTATTGGAGTCTGCGGAGTATTCTCTAATCGATCGCTTTAGGAGTTTTAAAAATTCATACATACCATCTCTCTCTTAGGGTTGGGCAAAATATATCGATATTTTTTCATAAAACAATCGATATTTTTTTATGACACACTGTATGAAAATACTCTAAATGTTTAGAAATTATAGAAATGCGGCACATCTTCAGCATCCATGGATGCACTCCACTGATAGTGATATACCTATATTTCCCATTTGGCCATCCCTAAGAGGTACTAGCAGTCTCATAGATATCGAATTTTAATAAAAAACATTAGTATAGATTACATATTGTATATGAGTGTAAATTAAAAAATTTTAAAAGCATGAATGTATTATAACTAAATTTAAAGTCTCTCGACTGCAGCATATTGCGCACGTGTATGACTTCACTCCGTAGTAATCAAAAATGTAAATCATACATTTTCTGGGTAAATAGATTCTTGAAAGATGTTTTATTGGATCATTGAGGTTTTGTGGGCCCACTTTTTCTTTACAACAGGCTCAGGAGTTTTTGTCGTTTTTTTTCAATTACGGTTTTAGTCATTTTCCCTCTTTATTACAAATTGCTTCTTTAGTGATCAAAACGGCGATTTTAGTGCAGATACTAAAATCAGACCCGTGTTTCGAGCTGTCTATTAACAAGAAATTTGGGGAATTAAACAGCCTCAGAACATATAATATAATTTTGACTACTGACAACTGCCATACACTCTTAAGGTGGTTCGTGACTGTTTATCATTTTTATAAGAAAATTCTCAAATTTTTAGCATCGAATCATTGATGTATTAAATATTTATTCCCGAAATTTGAAGTTGATCCACTATCCCATTACCGAGAAATAAATTATTGAAAATTGTCCTTTTAACATGGAAGTAAATGGACCGACCTTTTATAAGGGCTAAAACTTCTATACAAATTATACTATTTTCGACAAATTTATACAGATCAATAATTCAACTTTTTTGAATCGAATGACACATTTTTCAATAGATTTGACAGTCTAGTTAATGAGTTATTCATACATGTAAAAATAAAAAGTTATTTGCCAACAGAATATAATAAAAGTACTAGTGTATAATTTCAACTCTATTTCTTGAAATCGTTTTTGTGTTAAATCAATGTTTTTATAATGAGAAAAAAATTATCTCGATATTCTTTTTATTAATATTATCAAAATAAAGGTTTAAATTCGAAATTAACCTCATTGTTAACAAAAAATTTAATAGGCAGACGTTGTCACTCTGCAGAAATACAAAAAAAAATTTCGAAGATCAACCAGATAAATAAGCTGTCCCGAACTCCCTTAAGAAAAAGTCATTGTGTTTTTAATGAAGATAAAGGGTCACAATCTTCAGTGTTCTTGGTTTAAAGACCCCTCCAATCAATTTCATCAAAACTGAAAAGTGTTCATATTTCCCAATTAAATGGCAAAATATAATAAATTTTGAAGTAATTAATGATTTCATAATTTCTAGACTTTGATCTATATACCGGAAAGAGAATATTGATTTGAACTTGGTGTATATGACCATTAATAAATATTTAATCTCTTTTACCCATTGATTTTTGTTTAGTATATTATTATGTATTCATAGTAGATATATAATTATAAACATTAGAAAAGGATTAAAATTCATTAGATTAATGATCCAATGAAAAAGACTGACAGAATTTATGGGAGAAAAATAATTTATAAAACCATCAGGCAAGTAGTAAAAGAAAAAGGAGATAAATGGATCTTATAAGACATTTTACAGTTTGATCCGAATTCGAAAATAATGATTTAAATTGGGCACCCCACTAAGCCGATTAAGTAGATTTGCATATATTAGAATATACGTTCCGGGAGGAATAAATTTTTTCTCTTGTATAGAAAATTATTTAAATTTTCTAAGAAATTGAACACATTAAGGATGAACAGCTAAAAACCGGAAAATCATTCATCACAGTAGCAATTTTTTTAAAACATTTTTTTAATAGTAAAGATTAATTAAATCAAAACCAACTAGATATAGATCGAAGGAGACAATAAAAGAGGGTGTCTTCTGCTAGAATTATTATAATGGGTTCTGCTGGAATTATTATAATTCCAGCAGAACCCATTATAATTATTCTAGCAGAAGACACCCTCTTTTATTGTCTCCTTCAATATATAAAAATTCTGCTACTCTCGGCACAAAAACTTTATATTTAGATATAGATCAATTGTCCTGCTAAAGATTAATAAGTTAATTAGTCAAAAAAAATGCAATTAAATACTATAACAGGGGTGGCTACTGACATTAACTTTGGGAGCCGCAAATTTATAAAACGGTTTCAAAGCGAGCCACATTATTTGGAGAATAATTAATGGTTTATTAAAAAAAAGACACATTTTTTTATTTTATAAAATATAAATGAACTAACATTTATTTTTGCTCTACGTACTTATAACTTTACAAATTACAAATTAATTTAATTTTTGTATTATTATTATATTTTTAATTTAATTATTATACAGGGTGGGGCATAAAGATCTACGACATTTTGAAGAGATATAAAAAATGAAAAAATTAAACTAAAAAAAAACTAAATATATTTTTGAAAAGAAAATAAATGAAATTTTTTTAAAATGTATTTTAAACATTATCAGACAAAAAGGTGGGGTGGGCAAAAAAATGCATGCCCTTCTGACAAAACTCAAGCAAATTTTGTATACATATTCTGTGGATCCCCAGAAGGCTAGAAATGCAAAAACTAACCAAATTTTGTATACATAGTTTGGTCAAAAGGGCTAGAATTTTCACTTTTGCTCCTCCCCCCATTGTGGGTGGTTAGTTTTGGCATTTCTAGCCCTCTGGGGGTCCACAGAATATGTATATAAAATTTGGTTGATTTTGGTCGAAAGGGCTAGAATTTTTATTTTTGACCCTCCCCTTATTTTGAGTGGTTAGTTTCTGCATTTCTAGCCCTTGGGGTCCACAGAATATGTATACAAAATTTATTAGTTTGGTCAAAAGGACTAGAATTTTCATTTTTGACCCTCCCCCCATTTTGGGTGGTTATGTTTAAAATATATTAAAAAAAAAATTATTTTATGTTCTTTTCAAAAATATATTCAGTTTTTTTTCTAGTTAAATTTTTTCATTTTTTTATACATCTTCAAAATATGGGAGATCTTTATGCCCCACTCCGTACTTTTTTAAAATCAGTATTACTCAAGAGGGTTCAAGAACCGCACGAGATTGACTGAAGAGCCGCATGCGGCTCGCGAGCCACGTTGTGGCCACCTCTGTACTATAATAAACTACCAAATGCTGTTAAAAATCTATCTTGTAATAAGAAAACAATTGACTAAATGGAGGATCAGCTCGTTGTGATTCACTTTGATGTGTTTAAATATGGACTTTGATTAGAATTAATGGTAGTAAATGGTCAGCATATTTCGTGTATTGTATTATTTTATTGAATTGAATAATTATAAATATAAATCCGGTCCTATGCAGAGTTGACTTGTCAACTCTATAGGACACATCATATAAATAAATGTATATCTTGTATTTCTGGATAAAATAAGCTGACCTGTTCCGATGTGGCCTCCCTCCACCCCCCTTAATTATGGGTCGATATGCACCAAAATCTAATCAGCTCTTAATCTCAATGGACCAAAACTACGTGTGAAATTTGGTTTCGATATTCACACTAGTTTTTGAGCTAGCTCGTTCACAAAAATTTGGTAACGCACAGACAGCCTAACTAACATACATTGACAAAACAATTATTATATCGAAAAATATAATTTTTTCGGTGTTCACTTATTAGGGCTTTTTTGTAGAGCGAAATGCCATGGTTTCGCTCAATTTTTTTTAATCAAAATTGTATCAGCCGTTTTTGGGATATTTCGAAAAAAAGAATCAAAAAAATTTTCATGAACGATTACAATACTTTACCATCATACCCTGTATGGTAAAGTAAAAAATTTTTCTTATCTTTAGTCCATTTTCACAAGTGTAGAAAAATTTAAGAAAACCAAAAAATTGTTTGGTTTTTTGTTATTTTAATTTCTAAATCAAGAATCTCATCCATACAATGAAAAACGTGAATTTTACAAAAGGAAATGACAACAAAATTAAATTCAACATGTGGTTTAGTTTCCAAAACGAAGTTTTGTTTTGTGTCTACTATTGTACAATGTACATCTTGTGTCTTGATATCACTTTATCATTGAATGGATATGTTCGACAAACAATCTATTGTATTTGTCAATTTGTGGCCCTAGAGACAAACTTGGGACTGGTTATTTACAGAATTAATTGCCCGCCCTTTGATTCGAAATGATCCTATTCAATGTGCATATACGTTGTCTCCTTTCATTAATGAAATTAGATAGGATCCTTTTGGAAATCCTATAAGTCTCTTCTATTTGAATTAGATTTGATTTCACATTTCAGTACACCCATTTGGGCGATTCAAATACTGAATTAATTCACTCAAAACGTTTCAATTTGATTTATGAATATTTGAGGTCTAAAACGAAAAGAAAAATAATTTTTCAATTATAATTTTTTTCTGTTGGGGAGTCGGGTTAGCTCAGTCGGCTAACGCACTGGCCTCGCTTCGGCATCGATCGATTATGACGATGTTGGAGTGGAAGGCCGGGGTTCGATCCTAGCTGGCAAATAAAAATTTCTACCTCCTGAAAACTCGGCTCCCTCACTAACCCTACTAACACTTTACTTATGTGCTGTCTAAATGGGCTTTGTTCCCGGTGACATTAAATAAAAAAAAATAAAAAAATCTGTTTGTAAATATTGTTTCTCACGATACCTAAAATAATTCAAAAATGAAAATTCATAGAGAGTTTGTTTTGCTGCCAAAATGTTTAAATTTTTAAATATATTATATATAAAAAGCTAACCAATTCCTGGCAAAATAATTTGAAAATAGGATGAGATTTTATCGACTTGAATTTTATATATTTAATATCAGCTACTCAAAAAATCTGTTAATTTCCATACATATTACAATAAATAAATAAATAAATGGTTGAAAGAAAATCGATTTCTATTGGTAAATGTCTAAGTACGGTGTTGCCACCATGTGGTAGATATTGAAACTAACGCAATCGGGTCGCTGTCACAAATGTCATATGCATGCAAAGAATTGAAGAGGTTTAGATTTTTTTCTTAACAACTTTAAAATGGAAATATTATTAAAAGAAAAAAAAATACAATCATTATTTGGCAAGTCTGCGAACAGTTTGAACTAGAAAACAGAAATTTGTTGTACAAGTATCCCCAGTAGCAAAATTGGGATAATTAAAGGATATTCGTATTCTCATGCTAAAGACGATTAAAATACCTATGCAAATTTCGAAAAATTTATTTATATCATTTTATAGTCAGTCCCTCCCCATCCAAATAAATAAATAAATGGATTATAATATGCACTTTCTGCTACTAGGATTGTTTTAATAAGCTCCACTTTTGGCCTAAACTTTATAATAATTAAAAATTGAGTAAAATTGCGAGGTGGCTTTCACAAAAAAATGAAATAAAACAAACATGAGTTAGAATTCAATATATTTATAATAAATAACAAAATACACAATACGCAATTTTCTTGATTATCTAAATTAGTTATTATCATTTATATTTTTTATAGGTTTATTGGAAACAGAAAGAACGTTCCAAGTTCGTACCCCTTTTCATAATTTAACTTTAGTTGTTATTTTTTTTAAATATATTTAATTTTTAAGAAACTAGCTGACGAGCGGGCCTTCGGCCCGACGTCACCTAGCCCCTGGCGGGGAACGTCTCGTTCATACCAATTTAATAATTGAAATTTAAAATGATACTGTAAGTTTTAAAAGAATGTGCCGAATGAAATTGATTCAACAATAAGGAAAGGTTTATTTAACACATTGGCTAAGCACGATCACTATCTGACCAATCAGAACCGTTCTTTGCCATTGGCTATTCACTGGCCAATCAGATCGTTTGGATCATACAAATATATATACATACTTTTCCATTTTATATATATAGATAAATTTGTAATTATAATTATTTTGCTTACACTTGATTGAGTAGTTTTAAAAAAAATTTTAATATTGAAAGTTTAAATTTGCTCTCCTGAAAAATTAACGAAATGTGACTTACCCCATTTTTTGGTAGGGTCTTTAGTTATATCTCTCATTGACGAAGCTTTCATACGCCCTAGCAAACCCATGATTAGGCAACCGAACTAGCCAAGAATTCCTTATGAAATTAGAGAAGAGGTTTTCCAGAGTCATATAAGGTTCTTTTTTTTTAATTTATTTAAACAAATATAAAAGATCAAATAATTAAAGAGTAGAACTGATGAAGGCTACAATTAAAATGATTAAGTAGTATATATTTTAAAATAACCTGAAGAAATGTATTTTAGTATTTGTAAATGCCACCCCCGGGCCCTATTTATTTTACTTTCTGTTCCCTTGTTTGAAGTTTGAGAGGCGATGTCTGTCTTCTTCAAGTTAATTGAACTTATTTTGGGATCGCTAAACACAGCTTGTGTCTATTCTAATAATGTCCTTTTGTTGCTTGCTCTGTATCCTCTTCTTCGTTTCCAATTTAATTAGACTCTGGTAAGCTTACATCAATAAAGAAACTTTTCAATTTATTTGATCCGGAAACTATTTCCTGGATCAATGAATTTAATTAAGATCATTTGAAACAATTAATACATAAATAAAACAAAATTAACAATTAGAATGTTTCATTAAGGGGGTTAGGGACTGTTTATCATTTTTATAAGAAAATACTCAAATTTTTACCATCGAATCATTGATGTATTAAATATTTATTCCCGACGTTTGAAGTTGATCGTCAGTTCCATTACCGAGAAATAAATTATTGAAAATTGTCCTTTTAACATGAAAGTAAATGGACCGAGCTTTTAAAGAATAACTTCTATACAAATTATACCATTGTCAACAAATTTATACAGATCAATAATTCAACTTTTATAAATCGAATGATACATTTTTCAATAGATTTGACAGTCTAGTTAATTAGTTATTCATAAATATAAAAATAAAAGGTTATTTGCAGCCAACAGAATATAACAAAAGTCCTGGTGAAGAATGTTTTTATAATGAGAAAAAATTTATCTCGATATTCTTTTTATTAATATTATCAAAACAAAGATTTTTATTCGAAATTAGACTAATTTTTAACAATTTTTTTTATTAAAAAATTTAGTTGGCAGAAGTCTGCAGAAATACAAAATATTTTTTCGTAGGTCAACCAGATATCTGCTATTAGAAAATTAATGTTATAGTACTTTTTTTGGTGATTTTCTGATAGAATTCAAAATATAGACTTGAGAAAAAAACAATTTATCCCAAAAATAGATTTCTAGTTATCGAATCTAGCTTCAATTTGTATATGTTTCAACATAAAATACTTTTTGAGGAATAAATCGAATATTAAAAGACAAAAACTACTAATATACAGCTTTTAAGGACGTTCCCTAATATAGCACATATGCAGTTCGCTCTTTCCCCTACTCTTACATGCTCAGAAAGGGAAAAATATTTTCACTGCGTCGTTTCTTGGATCTGGCAACATTGCATTCTTACCGATGCCAAAAGACAAAGAATAAAAAACACCTCAATGCGAAATTCCAGATGAGAATATTATAGTTAGATTGAGAGAATTAGCTAAAAATCTCAAATGTACCGGCTGCAAAAGTTTTTTAGATATGGAAAAATTGAGTTATTTTAGTGCGACGTTGCCAAGTCGCCATCTCTCACTTGCCTTGCCATGAGAGAAAAAATGAAAACCATCAAAAGTACCTAACTTTTAACTTTTTTCATACAAAACGAATACCACTTGATACAATTATTTTAACAGGAAAATATTTGTTATATCTTCATTTAATGATTCTCAGTTTTCAAAATAATATCATGAAAATTACGATTGTTATCTAATGAAACAGTCGGTTTAACATCTATCTGGATAGGGTTCGCGTGTTAAATATTCAAATTTCAATGGTCAATATTTACAAATTTAGTGCCGCAAGGACTATTGAAAAAAATTTCTACGTATAAAGAACACTTATAAATATGTGTATTCAAAGTTTTAAAAGGATTGTAAGAAACTCGATTATTAGGGAACGTCCTTAAATAAAAATAAAGGTAATTTAAAAACAATTTTCTGTCAGGGGTTGATATAATTTTAAGGAAAGTAATTAGTCCTGATGTGTAATTTATGCAAAATTGTATTCATTCATATTCATAGTAGGATGTATATATATTATACACCTATAAGGATAGAAGTGTAAATTTATACTAATTAAGTGAACAACAAAATTTTTAATGCATAATTTATAAAAGAGTTTTGTGCTTTGAATATTATAATAATCCTAGAGAAATGTTCTCGGCATGAATCACAATACTAAATAAAGTAAATATAAAGGGAAGATAAATGAATAAATACATTTAATAATAAAATAATTCATTATACATATTTGTTAACTTTCATGTTTAATTTCTATTTAACCACTAACATAATGGAAAAACTTTTAATTAGTTTATATATTAGTTTAGAAACAAGAATGGAATTCATTCTCGGTACATCTATTTAAATGACTTGTAGGCAAGTTATGAAACTTTAAAAATGGATATTCGATATATATTTATAAACAAATTATCTAATATATTTACTTTTAACAAGAAATGGCTTGTTAATGGCATAATATTAATGTATTATAAATTGTATTAATATTTTTTACGTTAACATATAAATATTAGTATAAAGTAAAGAATAGGAAATGCCACGCCAAAATAAACAAATTCTTTAAGAATTACTGTTAAGAATAAAACTTTTGAGCAACCTGAAAAAATGACAGTTTTTGAGAATTGAATGAGTAGATTCGAAAACTAATCAGAAGGTTTTCGTGCTTAAAATTTTATTTTAGGATTTAAAATATTTTTAGGAAATTATAAGTATTACGCCTTCTTGAATACCTATCAATAAAAATGCTTAATTATGGAAAAAATAAAAAATAAACTGATGAGGGCATCCATATGAATTTACCATATTCCTGGCCCCTCTTTTATTTTTAATATTGCCACTGTATAAACTAAATTATTAAATTTACTTAGAGCTCAAATATAGAGTTGATTATAAATAGAAAATAAATAAATAAAAATAAAAATAATCTATAATAGTATTTACAAAAGAGCGCATTTGACAAATAATTAAAATTTCATGGGTTTTGTAACTTTGAAATAGTATTTGTAATTACTTCATTTTTTTGTATCATACTACTTTTACTTCTTTTTTTTTTATATTTATGTATGCCTCAAATGATTCCAGATATTTTTCGTGTACCGCCAACCAAAAAAGGTTGAGAAACACTGGTCTAGATTGAAATTATATGAATTTTTTTTAGTGATATTCAAATACATAAGGTTTTAATATTTAACGCCTAATGATGCAACCCGCAATTCAGAGCCTCCGATACGAATGCATAACCTAGAAAACAGGCGAATTTAAACTACTAGAAGAAATATTAGGAGTAGAAATAAAATTACAAATAAAATAGTAAAGAATTTAAATGTGAAATTTCGATTTGATATTCAGAATTATTTTTGAGCTAGAGCGTACACAAAATTTGGTAACGTACTAACAGACATTTTGACAAAATCATTAATATCTCGTAAAATATCATTTTTTCGATCTCCGCTCATTATGGCTTTTTTGTAGAGCAAAATGCCATGGTTTCGCCCAATTTTTTTTTAACAAAATAGTTTCAGCCATTTTTTATATATTTTGAAAAAACATAGTAAAAGAAAATGACTTTTTTCATGAACGATTACACTACTTGACCATACTCTGTACGGTAAAGTAAAAACAATGTTATAAGTCAGAAAAATTTCAGGACATAAAGAGGATAGTCCATTACATTTTAGAAAATTCGGGTGTGTGCTCAAGACCACACGACAGAAGTGATAACTTATATGGCATTTATAATTCTAATATTCTACGGCTAAATCGAAAAATAGAAATACTTAGTCCAAAATCCTGAACAAAAAAAAAATAAACATTAAATATAATAATATAATATTTAAAAATAACATAACATTAATATATATTTAACAATCCCAAAAAATAATTAAATGTTTACTTAAAAAATTTATTTTTTTATAAAAATATAAATTTTATTATTTTTTGAAAAGAAATAATTAATATATTTTCTGACAATGATTGAACTGGTACTAGACCACAGCCCAACCGTGACGAGTGATGTGACGCGTGACGGCTCAATCTCATTTACTGCCCAGGAAAATAAAAATGTACATGAGCGCCAAAATTAAAATATAAGATATTAATTTGAGCTTAGAGTTTAACGCTGCAGCGCCATCTGTGGCTTGACACAGACCCCAACCGTGACGCGTGACGCGTGACGGCTCAATCCCATTTACTGCCAAGTAAAATAAAAAGTGTGCAAGGCGCGGCAAAAGAAGATATCACTTCAATGAAAAGAGAGAATAGAGAGGAAAATATTATTTCAATTTAAATATTTGATAAACCTTTTTATATTATTATTTTTATTATTATATTTTTATTTTTCCTAACGAAAAAAATGATATTATTTCTTCGTTCTATGGAAAAGTTTTTAATCAAGCTCACGAGAGTTTAAAATTATTGTTCTTTCTATGTAAATAACATTTTTTCATTCATTATTTGAAACTTTAATCAACTCTTGTGTCGAGATGTTCACAAAAGCTCTATATCATTTCTAGAGAGTAATAAAACTGCTAAGGACGGTTTGGCATGGATAGGCATTTAACTTTTATTGATCACGTATGTATAAGAAAAAAAAATATCCAACATTCTAATTAGTTTGAACTTTGAAACAAATAAAAAGGTAAGGGGTGGAAAACTTTTAGTTTTATTGAATTGTCACAACGCCTTAAAGCCTTAACGATTATATTAAAAGTAAATCGAAAAACCTTTAAAAAAATAGGAAAAGATGATAGAATTCTGAAATGCTTTCGAGGAATATTTAAAAGCAATAATTTCATGTAATTTCTAGACATGTGAAAAGGAATTTTAATAAGATTGAAATAGTTTTTGGCGAGAGGTGAACCTTGACCTAATATCGTGTACACCTACTTCCAATTCCACTTTCATTTCCAAGTATATAGAAGACAATATGTGAAGGGGCATTATCTAATTATTTCCAAAATAATTCCAAAAACGTGTACACCTAATTCCAATCGCGGTTCACCCCTTGGTTTTTGGGGACGGACTGATAAATGAATTTAGTTGATTTTGATAAGGCAGTCCAAAATTCAAAAAAGAGTGATAATTATAACTATCTTTTTTATTCGAAAACCGAAATTTCGGAAGTTTATTCTCTCCTTCTTCAGGGTTTTGAAAGGTCAGTGAAGGAAATCCAATGTGACCTTCATTGACCTTTCAAAACCCTGAAGAAGGAGAGAATAAACCTCCGAAACGTCGGTTTTTGAATAAAAAAGATAGTTATAATTATCTCTCTGAATTTTGGACTGCCTCATCAAAATGCACTCAGGCAATTTTTGATCATGCAACTACAAGGATAAGTCAAAAATTACCTACACTTTTCGTTCTACAGCTTTATTAAACTAGGAGGCGGCCGCATGCGCATGGCGCGTCTCTGGTCACATGTGCGGAATTTAATCACGATCACGTCAGTTGTCGTCTAGCTACAACAGCATAAGCATGTCAGCTCCGCTATCAGATTGCACCAAAGAGGAGCAACGAGGAGTGGTCAGATTTTTGTGGTCAAAGGGTGTGAAAGGTGCTAAAATTTTGTTTAAAAGTGGCCGAACGAGCGTAACACAAAAAGAGGGAGCTGGGCGACCGTCAGCTTCGTTCACTGACGACAACATTCAGCAAGCTCAAGAGATGATTACAGCAGATAGGCGAGTTACCATAGATAAGGTAGCATCTTCTTTAAACATTAGTCACGGTTCTGCCTATCACATTATCCGCTTTGAGAGGTCGTCGATTTGCCTCAGACATGGACGTTCGGGATGCGGTGGAAAAGTGGCTTTATGACCAACCGAAAACCTTCTACTAAGACGGCATCCGGAAGCTTGTGGCTCACTGGACCAAGTGCATTGCTAAAGGTGGAGACTATATCGAAAAATAATGTATCTATTGTTTTTTTGTTTTTTTATTGCGATGAATGCAAGAAGCCCCGCACCAGTAAAGAAGCAGCCCCTATGCATCTCAAAAGACCCTTGCACTACCGAAGAGAAGGAAAAGTTGATTAAGTAGGTGTTTATGCACTCGGATTTTGAAGGTTTGTAGATTGAACACATATCTTAAGTTTAATAAAGTTGTAGAACGAAAAGTGTAAGTAATTTTTGACTTATCTTCGTAAATAGTATACTTTCTTTCTTTCCCCTTCCTCTAATAAACTTTTCCAAAAAGTTATACAATCAAAAACTCACTAAACAATTCATGTTGACAGCAGCAGGAAATAAATACGTCAAGACAAAACCATTACAGTCGCTACACCCCTTGAGAAGTCAGGGTAAAATTTCGAATATAAGTATTCATGAACTAAAATATACTAAAGAATTTCTAAATACAATTAGGTAATAAATATATACCTTAGAATGATAAATTAGCATTTTTTTATTTATAGAATAATAAAAATTATATATTGTAAGGTGTTTACTGCACTATATATTTAACGGTAATATTAGGGTAGATTTATGGCTAAAGGGAGAGAAAGTATAATTGGCAGTCAGTGAGCAACTAAATTTTAATTAGGCTTAAAATAGAAAAAAGTTAAATCGGTAAGTTACCATTTTAATCTTTAAACTGAACGATTCAAATTGAACAATCTCTTTAAATATGATTTAACTATTATAAAAAATTAATCTATATAATTTTATACTCATGATCTCATTAATGTTTATGATAATTGCTCACTCAGTATTTAAAGCAGCTGCTGTACAATAATCATAAAATAAAGCCATGATTACTTATTTAATCATAAGTTACGAAGAAAAAATGGTTCGTTAAGTAAAAAGTCATCGAAAAAATAAATAAACATGCAATGTATATAATTAATATATTTAAATATATGTAAATAAAAATGCAGTGGTACTTACCGGCGTGTAGATATCGAGCGCCTTGTACGGATTAACTGCAACCAGGATGGTCCCTGTGTAAGTCTGAAAACTGCGTTAAGGAACAATCGTACGGGTCAAGGCCTGGCCCTATGGGAATAGAGCTTAGGGAATCTAATCCCTACTTTTAAAAAGTTTAAAGAAGCCCTATTTTATAGACAAAGCTCGCCTTTTCAACGATTTAGTATTTTAATTTAAGAAATAATTTCAAAAATAATATAATTATAAAAATGCACTAGGAAGAGAATATTAGTTTTTTAAGGGGATTAGGGACTGTTTATAATTTTTACCATCGAATAATTGATGTATTAAATATTTATTCCCGAAATTTGAAGTTGATCGTCTTTCCCATTACCGAGAAATAAATTATTGAAAATTGTCCTTTTAACATGGAAGTAAATGGACCGAGCTTTTAAAAGGGCTATAACATCTATACAAATTATACCATTTTCAACAAATTTCTAAAGATCAATAATTCAACTTTTATTAATCGAATGATACATTTTTCAATAGATTTGACAGTCTAGTTAATTAGTTATTCATAAATGTAAAAAATAAAAAGTTATTTTCAGCCAACAGAATATAACAAAAGCACTAGTGAAGAATTTCGACTCTATTTCTTGAAATCGTTTTTGTGTTAAATAAATGTTTGTATAATGAGAAAAAATTTATCTCAATATTCTTCTTATTAATATTATCAAAACAAAGGTTTATATACGAAATTAACCTCATTATTAACAATTTTTTTATTAAAAAATTAATTAGGTAGAAGTTGTCACTCTGCAGAAATACAAGAGATTTTTTCGTAGATTACCAGATAGAGCTGCTATCCCAAAGCTTCTTAAGAGAATTGAAACTTTGTGTAATTTAAAATTATTTTTCAATATATTCTAAAAGTATAGATTTTAACGAGGGATGAACCGCGATCGGAATTAGGTGTACACCGTCTTTGGAATTATTTGGAATTCATTAGATAATCTATTGTCATCTATTGTCTTCTACTTGGAAATGAAAGTGGAAGTAAGTGTACACGATTAGAGGTCGCGGTTCACCCCTCAGATTTTAAGTTATGTTTGATTATTTTTTTTTTCAAATTTAAATTTACATATTTATTATTTTTACAAAAATTTGGGCATCGATTAACACTCCCTTCCCATGTATATATTTACAACAACGTATTTTATTATTTTAATGTAATTGTGGGAAAAATTTTGTGAAACTCATTCTTCAGGGGGGTCCTTTTAAATTTTTAAGTTCAAAAGGGGATCGCGGGCAAAAAATTTTGAGAAACACTGGTCTAGTAAATTTATGTCAATAAATATTATTAAATTTATTTCAATAAATAACACTTAATTTTGGGAAGAATGCATAGGGACTTTTGAATTCGATTGTTCCATTGGTACTTTTTTTTTTTTATAATTTAAGGCAGGGAAATGTGAAAAAAATGTACTAGTATTCTAGATCTAAAGAAAAGAAAACTTGGTTTAAGCGGAAGGGAAGGGCTCAAAGGATATGGATTGTTGAGACACGGGTAATTATTGATGAATATAGTATTTTGGGATGTAAGATAGGAGAGAAAAGTGGGAAGGAAGAATAAGATTAGAAAAAATGTATTCTAGATCTAAAGAAAAGAAAACTTGGTTTAAGCGGAAGGGAAGGCCTCATTGTTGAGACTCGGGTAATTATTAGTATTTTGGGATGTAAGATAGGAGAGAAAAGTGGGAAGGAAGAATAAGATTAGAATATGTTCTCAATATAAACAAAAATATGGATTGATAAACTTTCAGTCGAAAAGGATAGAATTGTTGCATTATACCAGTCTTAGCACTGACCAATGGACACTTTTTTATTCCGGAAAAAGTAATGGTTCAAAAACTTTGAAACTCTGAAGACTTTATCCTTTTAATAGTAGGTAACCCTCAGAATTTTTACAGATTTTTAGCTATTATAATTATGGAGTCTATAACTTACAACACTAAGATATAGCAGTATTCTATCTAGCTGTAACTCCAAAATGATAATAGCTAAAAATCTGTAAAGACTCTGTGTGATAGGTACTATTATAAGGATAAAGTCTAAAGAGTTTCAAATTTTTTGAACCATTTGGCCGGAATAAAAAATTGATCGTTCATGCCAAAACCCCCATTTTATTTAGATGGGAAAATTACATTGCTGTGCGGCACTGGTTAAAATTGAGATAGACTTGAAACTTGGTGGATATTTTTATTTTTATTATTTCGAACCATATGAGCCTCTGCCAGCGTAAAAATTAGAAAATATCCAAATTAAGGACCACCCTACTGACCTTCTATTCTATAAAAAATCAGGCCTGAAAATAAAATATTAAGTATATAGTACAAATCCACCCCTCCAAAAAACAAAGGACTTAATAGTAGGAAATCGACTATTTGAAGCCCTGAAGAAGTCGGCAAAGCCGACGAAACGTTGGTTGATAAATAAAAAAGTCACACATAAAAAATTGTCCTTATTTTCCTATTATAAACTTTCAAATTAATACAAATTATGGACGTAAATGATAATAATTATTATTATATGTACCTATGGCCTTATTTGCATCTTACTAGAAGGGATTGGGGAAGTCCGAGGGGTGAACCGCGACCTAATATGCTGTACACCTACTTCCACTTGTACTTCCAAATATTTCCAAGTACTTCCAAATATTTCCAAGCACTTTCAAATATTTCCAAGTAATTCCAAATATTTCCAAGCACTTCCAAGTATTTCCAAGTACTTCCAAACATTCCCAAGTACTTCCAAATATTTCCAAGTACTTCCAAATATTTCCAAGTACTTCCAAATATTTACAAGTACTTCCAAATATTTCCAAGTACTTCCAAATATTTCCAAGTACTTCCAAACAATTTCAAGTACTTCCAAATATTTCCATGTACTTCCAAAATACTTCCAAAGAGGTGTACACCTACTTCCAATCGCGGATCACTCCTCGGGGAAGTCTAAAGATTCTATGATGATGATGATGACGGTATTTTCCCGAATGATATTAAATATATATATATATATTTTTAATTTTTCAGTCTATAAATTGACTTCATTTATCAGACATAAATGAGTAAAAAAACTCCTTATGATGAGAAAGGGTCTAAAATGTTGATTCAATTTGAAATGAGGTTATCAATTTAAAGTTGTGAACATTTTACCCTCATCCTTTTACGAAAATTCAATTTGAGGTTGCTATGATTATATTGGGTAAAGTTGTCCTTTGGTTGTGTAGGTGGAAACCACAATAACAAAGGACAAAGGAACTCTAATTTCGATATCCTACTATTAGGTCATGGGCTATAATTCAACTATAGCTCTTTTTATTTTACGAAAAACCTTTTAATATTCTCTTTGATTCAATTACCGATAAAAGCAGACAAATATCGTTGATTTTGTTCTTGTAAAAGTTTTTTATATAAAATGCACTTAAACAAAAAAATTAAAAATTAAACCATTAAGAAATTAGCCCTTGAATTATGTAGTAGCATTCTGGATAGTGATCGAAATCTTAATAAGCTGATTATACTGGCAAATGCGTTCCACTTTAAAATCCGCTGACGTAGGTCAAAAAGCTCTTGATTGAGATGATATCTCTTTTTAAGGAAACGATCCCAACATATATATATATATAAAAATCTCTATTTCTAATCCGTGATTGGTTTTGGAACTATAAACTTATTAGTTTCAACGAATAGATCAAGAAGTTACTTGTAGTTCGAGTAAGATGGTAGGCCGATTAAAATTAATTTAAATTTTAATTTTTTTCAGGATTAAGTTTATTTAGACAACTGTTTAAAGCGCTGATTCATACAGTTTCGTCTTGAATAGAAAAGCCATCTTCAGGTTTACAATTGAAAAAACATTGTTTTATTAGATACTAGCTGACGACCTAGCCCCTGGCGGGGAGCGTCTCGTTCATACCAATTTAATAAATGAAATTTAAAATGATACTGTAAGTATTGAAAGAATGTGCTAACTGAAATTGATTCAACAATAAGGAACAATAAGGAAAGATTTATTTAATATATTGTCTAAGCAAGATCTCTATCTAACCAATCAGAATCGTCCTAATATTTTAACGCTTTACCATTGGCTATACACTCGCCAATCAGATCATTTGGATACAAACATACATACTTTTCTATTTTATATATATAGATATAAAGATAAGAGTAAATAGATATTTTATTTAATATTTAATATCTATTTACTCTTATCTTTATTAAAGATGTTTCACCTTGCACCAACACCACAATCTCTACTGATTATATATATATATATATAGATAAAATCCTTATAATTATCAGATATTAAGTATATTTGTATTTCAAAAATATCATGTTTTATTTAAAAATATATATATACTTACTTCAGAAAATAAAAATAAAATATAAATTGGCACCAGAACAAACTTCCTATTGTTTTTTTTTTTTATTGAAAAGATTTTGATTTGCCAGAGAGTAGCAGAGTTGTTAAATCATAATATATGTCTATATTTATTTGCCTCAAGCAGAGGACAACCACTTTGTTTATATATATGGTATATATAAAGACTATAAATTACGAATAAGCAAAAAAATATCATTTTTGAATTCAATATTACAGCCCCTGAACCGTGTATTTAATGGCCTCCGACATTCGTTAAATGAATAAAAGATCTAAAAAAAAAAATTATAATTAAATCCAATTGAAATTTTTCAATTAATTTTAATTTAAATTTCTGATTTTCGCAACTGTCTAATTTTGTTCTACTTTTATTTTGTATATTTGAAAAATGTTTAATTGTAATTTTACCATTTTTGGAAAGTTAATTACTGTATTTTATAAATATTAAGAAGACCTTAAAGTCAAATCATAATATACTAAAGATGAAAATTGATTTTTAATTAATCAAGTGAATAGGACAAGACCGAATCCTCAGGGATTGCAATTTGATTAACAAATGAGTCTCATTGTGCAAGCCTTTTTAAGAAAATTGAAATTATAACTCTAACTAAATTAAAAGCAAGATTAATCAAAATCTAAGTTAATCTTACTAAAAGAAAAATGAAGCTTCTATACCTACTAAGTATTCATGCCCTTCAATTTAAGAGGGTTCGGGACTGTATATCATTTTTTTAAGAAAATTCTCAAATTTTCACCATCGAAACATTGATGTCTTAAATATTTATTCCCGAAATTTGAAGTTGATCCACTGTCCCATTACCGAGAAATAAATTATTGAAAATTGTCCTTTTAACATTGAAGTAAATGGATCGAGCTTTGAAAAGGGCTATAACTTCTATACAAAATATACCATTTTCAAAAAATTTATACAGATCAATAATTCAACTTTTATGAATCGAATGATACATTTTTCAATAGATTTGAAAGTATAGTTAATTAGTTATTCATAAATATAAAAATAAAAAGTTATTTGCACCCAACAGAATATAACGAAAGCACTAGTGTAGAATTCTAACTCTATTTCTTGAAATCCTTTTTGTGATAAATAAATGTATTTATAATGAAAAAAAAATATTTCAATATTCTTATTATTAATATTATCAAAACAAAAAATTTTATTCGAAATTAACCTCATTATTAACAATTTTTTTAACCGACTTTGAAAAAAAGGAGGTTATCAATTCAACGGAATGTCTGTTTTTTTTTTTTTTTGTTTTTGAACATTTATTTCTCTTTACCATGTGGACCGATTTGAATTATTTTTTTGGATTGGGTTCAGTCTCGTACTCGATTAGTCCCGTTTTTTTTCATTGGTATTGAACCTTTTTTGTTATGTATGTTCACGGATAACTTCATTGTTTATGGACCGATTTCGATGATTCTTTTTTTATTGGAAAGGGGATACCTTATTATTAAAAAAATTAATAGGCAGACGTTGTCACTGCAGAAATAGAAAAGATTTTTTCGAAGATCAACCAGACAGATAAACTGTCCCGAACCTCCTTAAGAGCAATAACTAGTAACTCATCACACTGTGATCAAATAAATAAATACACAATCAATTCTATATTGATTATTTTAAAATTTCATTTATTAAATGTCCATTGAAATTGCAAAACGACTTAAATGAAAACAGCCATAGGGTAATACATAGTAAGAAGTCTTTTGATAAATGAGCCCATCCTTTGATAGGATAATACGATTTTATAAATCCTAAAGGAAAATTCAAATCCATTTTTCTCCCTTCTATTCATTGATCTTCTCAATAAAATGTTATCTTTTTATTACGATCATGAACATGTCAGAACTTAATAAAATATCCCATTGAAAAAATATTTTATTTTGTATCAAACCATGTTTTTATAGTCCCGATTATAGAGACGATGAGGGGCTTTATTTCTCTTGATAATGGAGTACTTACAACCTCCCCTTGAAATGCTGGTCCATTGACTTCACTGTGGCAAAACCGCCCCATTAGGTCAACGCAAGGTGAAGTGATTCTTGGTATAATGGCATATGAATGGCACTGAACATGATTAGGGCATTTGAAAAAGAATGATTCGTTGTCAAGTGCAATTTTCATTTCACTTAATGATTCTGAACAAACAATATATCATAGAACAACAAAATGGGAGTAGCTTATGTGGGGTGGCATTGTCTCTGCAGGATGTTCATTTCTTTCCAAAGGATAATGATAAATAATAGGAAGCGGTGAATAAAGAAAATGGAATCACGATCGATTCTTAATATTAAACAGAAAAAAATTAATCTTTATATTTCACGTAAAAAAAGTGATTAATGAAATGTTTGAAATTTTGAAAGATTGGATAGCAATACCAGCATACAGTAGAAGCAAATGCGTATCTAATGGGTTCTGAGGGGGTACATCGCCCTCTCCCTGAAATAAAGTAAAATACATTACTGCGACGTACCCAGTGGCGGATCTTAATCCTCTAGTTCAGCGTTTCTCAACCTATTTTAGCCCGCGGACCAGTAAAATTTGTAAAAAAAATTCGCGGACCAGTGATATTTTTTTAACAACAAAATTTTACTAGGTATTAAAGAACTACTAAATAAGTTAATTGTAACATTTTTATTATCATTTACTTACAATAATATTTAAATGTAAAGATATGTAATTATATATACTATATGCGGACTAGTAAAATTTATCCGCGGACCACTGGTGGTCCGCAGGACCAGCGGTTGAGAATAACTGCACTAGTTTACACTGATATGAAATACGGGGTGATGCATAAAGATCTACCACATTTTGAAGAAGTATAAATGCGTATCTCATTGGGTCTGAGGGGGTACATCGCCCTCTACCTGAAATGAAGTAAAATCCATTACTGCAGTGGCGCAACTTAATCCTCCCTTGAAATCGTCTAGTTTACACTGATATGAAATACAGGGTTAGGCATAAAGATCTACCAATTTTGAAGAGGTATAAAAAATGAAAAAATTTAACTAGAAAAAAAAACTGAATATATTTTTGTAAAGAACATAAAATATTTTTTTTTTAATTTGTTTTAAAAATTATCAGACAAAAAAGGGGAGGAGGGGGTTAAAAATTGGTAGATCTTTTCGTTCCAGGTGCCAGGTTCAAGTAGCAAAACTTTTTTTTAGAACATGCCCTGTCTTTAGAATCAAGCAAGCATGATAGTAAGACAGTCTGGAGTGTCGTCATTTCGACCCCCTCCATGCCTCCAAATTGCAAGTTAACCGAACAAGTAAGGAACAAGTAGCAGAAAAAGCCCCGTGTGAACCGGACTTAATTTGAACTCGATTCATTAAGACTTTTCTAGAGATAGAGAAAACTTTTGTATAAATAGATATTAATTAATAAATAAAATAAATTAATAATTAATTAATTAAAGCCGAAAATTGATTGATTAATTTCAAATCTCAATTATTTTTAGAGAACATTATTACTAGAGATCAAAAATACATAAGTAATTAATATAATACAAAAGTTCAAATTGCCGATAGTAAAATATTTAGCGTGTTACATATATCAATTGAGTCCAGCCATTAAGGGCCAATTAGCCATGATTTTGATAGTTGTTCCTTGTAATATTTTCAAGCAGCTATCAGAGTTAGTCATACACAAGTTGACTTAATTTAGTAAATAGAGGCCAAAATCTAGTATCTCCCACGATGCCAATTAAACATTTTATTATAAACTTCCAAACAAACAGTCTTGTTACTGAGAAAAAAAAGTTTGAAGTTAACTTTTTTATAAAGGGCCGATTCACATTTCGTATGAAATGTTACAAATTCTTTTGTTATGTGTAAGCTAATTAAGAATATTATAAAAACAAACAAGGTCCATTAAAACTTAAGTACATCATTTAAATATATTCTTTTATGTTATAATATTTAAGCAGATTTATTATTTTAATCTATATTTATATAAAATTAAGGTTTTGTCTGTACATTGGTCCAAATCACGCCAAATTTTGGTTGCACACGTTTCAAGCAAAGTTATGAACGAAAACACCCTCAACAAAATTCCTGTCTGTATGTCTGTCTGTATGTTTCCGTCGTTTCCGAAAAGTTGCTCACGATTCACGTAAAAACGGCTGAAGGGATTATTATGAAATTTCATATTTACATTAAATGTCTTCTAACTTACGTTTTTAGATATATAACGTTTTGATATTTTTACCCGAGAATGGGGTTTGGGGGGGGGGGGGCCGCGCACGATTGAAAATGATCAGATAACTACTAAACTATTATCTCTATAGCAAATTTTATTATGAGCAAAGTTGTAGGAGATGTGATTTCTGACAACTTTTGTTTTAAAAAAACTCCCCCCAAAAAACACCCAAAAGGGGGGAGGGTCAAAATATGAACATTCTTGCTCTTTGACCAAATTCAACCAAATTTTGTATACATAATCTGTGGGTCACTAGATGGCTAGAAATGAAAAAAACTAAGTGTGGGGGTGGGGTTCGGGGGTGGAGGTCACGGGGTGGGGTTCGGGGGTGGAGGTCACGAGGTGGGATCCGGGGGGTACAGGGTGGAGTGGAGGGCTTAGGTGAGGGTCCAGAGGCGTAGTGGGGTGGTGCAGGGTGGGGTCCAGGGTGGGTGGGTGCCGAGTGGAGGGCACGGGGAGGTGGGGTGGTGCAATGAGGTGTGAGGGTTCAGGTGAGGATCCAGAGGGTTAGTGGGGTGGGGTGGGTGGAACGCGAGATGGTGGTGCGGGGTGGAGGGAGTGGGGTCCGGGGGGTTCAGGTGAGGGCCCAGAGGTGTAGTGGGGGTGCGGGGTGGTGGGAGCTGATGGGTGGGGTTCGGGGGGTGTGGTGGGTAGGCGGGTCTTGCAGCTAGCTATTTTACTATATAAGAGGTAAGTTCCATTTTTATATTTTTTTTTGCTTTTCGGCCCTTCTAGCCTTCAGCCAATTTACGATACTATTATTAAATTATGTCTTCTATATAGGGATGAGATTTAATAGTAATTTCCAATTAGGAGCCCCTACCTATATAGAGACGAAAAGTTTTGGAACAGACCTTATGATAGATAATGTATTGATGCAAGTATTTATGTGGAAAAATCGAAATGAGAAAATGCCTACTAAGAGATGGAATGCAATTTTAATAACTAAGTCTTGAATAGAATATTGAGGTAGAGGAAATTCCATTAAGAGGTGAGGGAATGATATTAAAATGAAGGAGTCAGATGCCCTGGAAGAGGTCACTGGAAGTCACTGGAAGAGGCCAAATAATCTTATATAACGGCTCTAACGATTTTGCTAAAAATTGGTGTACTTATCAAATCTCATGAGTTATTAGTTTTGTCAAATTTTTAATCCGATTGAAATAAAAGAAGGGGGGTGTAAATTAGTCATGTCGTAAAATAAATATTTTAATCGTTCATATCTCGTCTTCGGTAAGTTGCAGTCTTGAAATTTGAAACTTATGCTATCTAGAGGCTACAAGAAGTACCACAAGATTTTGGTTAAAATTAAAGTACCGGAAGTTGATGTTTACATACGTACGAATGTACCCCCCTGCGTTTCGCAACCATAAATCTCAGAAGTACGAAATTCGAAAATTAAGCTTTATATAGGCTAGAGGGGTACAGCAAGCTTTTGGTTGAAATCGGAACAGAAAGATTTTTCGTTTTTTTTTTATTTTCTCAAAAACTAACGATTTTTTTTAAATTGGTGTAGGTACTTATCAAGTGTCATGAGTTATTAGTCATGTATAGATTTTAATCCTATTGAAATAAAGAGAGGGGGTGTAAATTAGGAGTGTCGTAAAATAAATATTTTAATCATTCATATATCGTCTTCGGTAAGTCCCAGACTCTTGAAATTTGAAACTTAAGCTATTTAGGGCCAGTTGTATGTCGATTGGTAAACTCTTTTTAAACGTTGACAAAGGGTAAAACCTTAAAATTCACCTTGTGCCGGGTGGGATGGCCAATCAGATGAAAGTGCCTGTCATCTGCACTTTCATCTGATTGGCCATCCCACCAGAAACAAGGTGAATTCTAAAGTTTTACCCTTTGCCAACGTTTAAAAAGAGTTTACCAACCTACATACAACTGACCCTTAGAGGCAAAAAGTTACCGAACATCGCTCGGTGTTCCAGGCAGTGTCCATTAATAGACGAAAAACTGACTAAAAAGAAGAAATATGATTTCATTAAATCTCCATCTATGAATAGAAATAGATCCTATTAGATCGAAATGTAAAGATAAGAAAAATGACATTTGTCGGTGTTAGTGAGAATCATTTTTAAATGTTGATTTTAGACATCAGATTAGAGTTAACTGATGGTTCTATAATTAAATCACTTCATAAAGAGATGATGGACAGACCACGAATTTCAAACGGTCCGATGAAAAGTTGATGGAGAGATGAAATAATAATCTTTTGAAACAGAAAGCAAAATCAATAATTTCATTTTTTCGTGGCGTTTTAACAAGAACGAAATAAAAATTAATGAATTCTTTATCTTCGTTAACCACCCCGATTCTTGAATTCATTAGATTAATTAAAGACTAATTGGAAAGCAAACACTTATTTGTTTAACAAACGCTTTTGAAAATAGAATGAAGATTTAGGGCCTCCCTTCTATGTCTTCTTCCACACCTTTAAATTCCAATTAATTATGAAGAAATTCAATTATGTTGGAAAATGTTCGTTCCATGGAACATGGAGGGTAGCTCTACTTCCTATTTTGTGCCCTTGGAACATTTTAATTAATTGAAAGCGGCGTTTTTTGCTGGTGAACAGCGAGACATGACTCACACGAGACCAGATGGAGATGACCCAATCCAAGCTTGACCCCCGGGGGGATGCTCTAGGAAATTACAATTAGAAAATTTTTAAGAAAAAAATAAAAACCGACTTCAAAAAATTAAATGCAACAAATAAAATACACTAAAAGGTATAAAATAATTATTATCTTATTTAGTTACAACTAAACGACGAAATATTAACACGAAATTACTTTTTGAAGTCGGTGCCAAACATATACCTTTTATGAATCGCACTCGAAGGATCTTACTTAGTACGTTTGGCGGGTACTCTCTCTTATAGGTATAGTTTGTTTGGTACCGAATTCAAAAAGTAATTTCGTGTTAATATTTCGTCGTTTAGTTGTAACTAAATAAGATAATAATTATTTTATACCTTTTAGTGTATTTTATTTGTTGCATTTAATTTTTTGAAGTCGGTTTTTATTTTTTTCTTAAAAATTTTTATTTTTCTCTTTTTAGTGATGTCATTAATAGTGATCATATCATCAGAACTTGACCAAATTAATATGACACCATCCCTAAGACACCCCCTTTCGGATAAAAAAGAACCATCGAAATCGGCTCATAAACAAAGAGGTTAGGTCTAAACAAACCTAATAAAAAAGGTCTAATACCTATGAAAAAAAATCGAAAAAAAAATGAGACCAATCGGAAGCTAGACTGGACCCAATGCAAAAAAAAATTTCAAAATCGGTTGACAATTGGCGGAGATATGAGGTAACATAGGCACAAAAAAAAAAAAAAAAAAAAAAAATCAGTCGAATAGAAAACCTCCTCCTTTTTTGAAGTCGGTTAAAAAGGAAGGAAACTACGAATTAACGAAATATATACCACATTTCAATTGCAAAGGTGTTCGCTCTCTAAATAATTTTTTTATATTTATAATGATACAAAATCCACTCCTCAATTAAATTTTCCCGAAGGGTGAACCGCAATTGGAATTAGATGTACACTTCTTTGGAATTACTAGGAGAGTAGGCTATGTTGGATCAGTTGGACATTTTCTAATGTTATATGGATATACACCTATTTTTTATTAAAAATATACAATGAAAATAAGCTGACGTGTTCTGATGTGGCCATCCACTTTGACTTTACCATACAACCTGGCCCCTCACTTAAATTTAATGTTTAATAAAATTATTTATAATCATGTAGGGTAAGGGGGTTAGTTTTTGCATTTTTAGACTCCTGGGTTCCCATTGATTATGTATACAAAATTTGGTTGAGTTTGGTACAAGGGCCTAGGTTTTCATTTTTTGACCATACACCCCCCCCCCCCCCCCTCCGGCTAGTTTTTGTATTTTTAGACTTCTGGGGTCCCACTGATTATGTATACATAATTTAGTTGAGTTTGATAAATGGCCAAGATTTTCATTTTTTGATCCCCCTACACCCCCCACCTATTTTGGGCGGTTAGTTTTTGCATTTTTAAATTACTGTGGGCCCACTGATTATGTATACAAAATTTGGTTGAGTTTTCTCAAATGGCCTAGATTTTTAATTTTTAACCCCCCTCCACTCCCCTTAATTTTGGATCGATATACACCAAAATCTAATCAGCTCTTAATCTCAATGGGCCAAAACTACGTGTGAAATTTGGTTTCGATATTCACACTAGTTTTTGAGCTAGCTCGTCCACAAAAATTTGGTAACGCACAGACTAACGGACGGACAACCAGACCACCAGACTAACAGACATTTCTACAAAACAATTAATATTTCAAAAAATATAATTTTTTTATGTTCACTTATTTGGGCTATTTTGTAGACTGAAAGACCATGGTTTCGTTCAATTTTTTTAATCAAAATCGTTTCAGCCGTTTTTGAGATATTTCGAAAAAAAGAAGGAAAAAAAAACACTTTTTTCATGCACGATTACAATACTTGACCATACCCTGTATGGTAAAGTAAAAATATATAGGTATACCTACTATAATGTTACGAAATTCCCTTCTCAATTAAGTTTCCCTAAAAGCCATTATTTTATAATTATATTTAAGAAGACGAAAGTTATAATATATATTAATATAGGTGAAACCATTAATGCTTTTCGATTTTGCTTTGTTCTGAAAATAATAATATCAAATAATATAATATACACTAGTTACCAAATTTGAAAACATGAGATCAGAGAGTTAACATTTATAGATAGACTTTCCCTGAGAACTTTAAGACGACTCCAATACTAGCTGTAGAAACGATATGTGTATTCTGATAAATTGCAACCGTTTGTACAGTCGGGTAGTTGCAGATTAAAATTTTTTTGATTTTCTTTTGATAGGCATTTTATATACTCGTAATTTCTTTAATTTTTTAAACTGATAAAGAGATTAGCTTTAGAAACGCGATTGAAAAATTTGCTCTCCCTTTTACCAAATATATTTTTTTTTTGGGGGGGGGGTCGGGTAGGCTAGGCGGTGGCATGTCAGCCAGCTAACCAAGAGGACCCGAGTTCGAATCCGACTCGAGACATCCGGCTAAAATCTGACCCCCGAGGTAGAGACAAATTTAAATAAAATAAATAGTATCGTAAATGGTTTATGGTTAGAAAGGCCGAAAAGCCAAAAAAAATATATATTTTGGCTTAAGGACTTAGTCATTTATTTTTTTTGGTATGTTCTTTGAAAGAGCTGAAGTTTTGAAATTTCCTCAAGTTATTTATTTTTTGAATTTCCTTTGACAAGGGCCAAATTGGGGAAGAGGGATCAAATATTTTTTCTCCTTTGATTCAAAGATTTTAATTAATATTTCTGCATAAATTAATCCAGAAGAAAACGAACATGTGAAGCGTAGTATAAATTATATAAAATTTAATGAATGTATTATTGACACTAGTTGAAACATTATAACCCCCATTTCAAGAAAACATAACAAAAACACTAACTAAATATTTAACCTGTCCAAGTAAAGTACTAAGTAAATATTTAACGCCTAGTTAAAATAGCAACTTTATATTTACTTTATCCTCAAATTTAGGTTCTAAAATAATTAAAATAATTTATTTCAACATGGTTTTATTTTTCATAGTTCAGGTGTACTTTTTCAAGACTACAAATTTCATATAGGTACACTTGTATAAATGACACTTATCTATCTGATTGTATGAATATTTAACACATTAACTTAAAATAAATATTTATATTTTAAATAAACACTAGTTAACTACTTAACATTTATCTAAAACATTAACTAAATATTTAGCACTTATCTAAAACACTAACTCTTAACTTGAGATCTATTTAATGCTCATAGTATTGTGATAAGTATCAACTTAGTGGTATCATTAAAAGTTAAGCAATTTAAAGAATTGAATATTTATTTGGAATTTTAGTTAAGGGCAATGTTTAAGTAATTAAAGGCATTGGCATTTTAAAACAGAGATTTCAATATGGGGGGTTTCTTGGTTGAAAACACCCGGTCCCGGAGATTTGAGTAGAAGATTGTGGATAATGTGCTGTTTGCTTATTTTTCTCTCTATTTTACTGTCCTAGGGTAATTATTAATTGTTTATGCAAGTTTAAAGGGAATTCTGTGATTTGCATATACTTACTACTAGAATTGTAGCATACATACTAGGTCTGTTTCCAAGATCTCTTTAACTTCCAGAGTAAACTTTATTTACGAATATTATTATAGGTACAGATTATTCAATTAATAATACAGGGTTTTAATTTTTAATGGATACTAAATTTTATATATGTATAAGTTATTTTATGCGTAAGCAGAAACGTCCTTTTAATATGATTATAATATTATTATTATCATAAATAGTTAGATTAATATATCACATAAATAATTAGTAGAAATAAGTGACCTAGAATCCTTAACTCATAGTAAATCAATATTAAATATAATATTTATTTACTCTTATCTTTATATCATATAAATAATTAATAAATGATATAATTATATTATAAAATTTAATTATTATATTGTAATGATATTATATCCAGTGGATTTTAAAGAGTTACGATAGTCAAGGGCGTAGTAAGAGGGGAGGGGAGGGGGCAGCTGATTAGCCACCACAAGTTAATCCGATTAGAGATCAACTAACTTATTAGTAGCATTGACTAATTTTGGAAGTACCGAAATAATTTAATGAGAAATACATAATAACTGATGCCTCGTAATAATGGAATTTCGATTTTTCTATGGGGGTCCAAGAGTTTTGTAGGGGGGCACTACCACTCTTGCCCCTCCTCTAACTACCCCATGCTTATTATACTTATTTACTTTTCTCAGAAAAAATTATTTGATTTTGACATTTTAATCCGCTCTAGCTATTTAAATATGCAGGCTGCTATTTATAGATAATGAACTTTCTTTTAGTAAATTAAAATATAAAAATGTTTCTTTATAGTTTTTGAATATGTAGAATATCTAAGACTCTAGAGCAGGATTTATCTAACTTTACACATAAATTTCACCATCACTGCCTAACCCTTTGAGGTACACAAATTTATATAATAACCTTTATTAAAAACATTTAATTTAAAACAGAAAAGTTAATATGACTGAAATGTCTGAAATCAATAGTTTACGAGTTAAAAATTATTCCAATATTGTAGAGTGAATGGACTTGAATCAATAAAAAATAAGGTGTCTGATGGCGAGACATCCTCTGGATATAACAGGCTAAAAGTATTATATAAATGAGAAAGAAATCGATCTTATTTTATCATTTCATCTATCTGAAGGTTCACAGTACGTCTATTATATAAAAAAATAGCATTTTGATTAAGAATTTTGTAGTTTAAAAGAAATTGTATGAAAAGATTCAATTTCTTCTCTCCGGGAGCGAATCAACTAGAAATGGCGCAAAGTTTTATTTTTTTTCTCATTAAAAATGTATTCCAATCTATTGAAATTTCATATTTGAGTGTTATTGTCATTTATCTTTTATCTCAAAAAATTATTATTAGGAAATTTGGATTTTAAAGGGTAGTTTATTTGAAATCAAATTAAAAAAAACGCTAATAACTCCGTTTAAATTTTTTTAAAAAATTTGAAATTAATAAATATTATAAAACAATTAATTATTAATAATTGAATTCAATTTTGAACTAAATCGGTTCAGTACTTTTTGAGAAAATCGTCAAAAACACCGAAAACCGCCATGAAAGGCCGTTTTAGAAACATTTTAAAAATCCACCTCCATGTCACAAGTCAATGTTTTGTTTCATATAACTTTTTAAGTTTTTTTCAAAGGCATCTAGTGCTTTCAAAAAACATCGTTTTTTTGACGATTCAGAAAGTTTTTGACCATTTTCTCAAAAAGTACTTTATCGATTTCGTTCAAAATAGAATTAAATTATCAATAATTAATTGTTTTATAATATCTATTAATTACAAATTAAAAAAAAAAATTCAACGGAGTTATTCTCGTTTTTTCAAATTGGACTTCAAACAAACCACCCTTTAAAATGCAAATTTCCCATCAATAATTATTTGATATCAAAGATAAAAGGAAATATTTCATAGATATGAAATTTCAATAGATTTGAATAAATATCTAATGATAAAAAAAATAAAACTTTTTGCCATTTCTAGTTGATTCGCTCCCGGAGAGAAGAAACTGAATCTTTTCATACAATTTCTTTTAAGCTACAAAATTCTTAATCAAAATGCTATTTTCCTATATAATAGACATACTGTGAACCTTCACATAGATGAAATCGATAAAATAAAATCGTTTTCATTCTAATTTATAATTCTTTTAGTCTGCTATATCAAGAGACTGGGTCGCAAGTCACCGGGCATCAGCGAGTCATTTGTTACGGCTTTCTAGCTTTTTACCATTTTCTTAAAAACTAATCAATCAATTTCGATAAAAATTGAATATAATTATTAATAATCGATTGTTTTGTAATATTTATTAATTTTATATTTTTAAAAATTATTTCAAACTAGTATTAGCGTTTTTTAAAATTAGACTTCAAATAAACTTTAAAATGCAAATATTCTAATAAAAACTATTTGATATAAAAGATAAAAGAAAATATTTCTTAGATCTGAAATTTTAATAGATTTAATGAGGAAAAAATTATTAAATTAACTAAATTTCTAGTCGACTTGCTGCCCCAGTGAAGAAACGAATGTTTTCATAACATTTCATTTGAACTACTAAATTCTTAAATGAAATACTAATTTCTTATTTATGTACCTTCAGATAGATTTATTAAAGAGGTTTAATTAGGTTTTAAATACTTAATAACTTGAAATAAGATTATATATCTAGTTGTCCTAAATTAATCAGAGGAAAAAGTATTGAATGCATGCATTTTTCTTTTAAATTCCTTTATTAAGCTACTTACAAGGGGATTGGGTGAAATTATTTTAGTGAATAAAATAATAATTTAATAAAGAGTTTAATTTTAACTTCATTTGTTAATTGGTGGTGCTTGTAAGTCATTACCATTTCCTTCTGCCAACTCAAGAACACTACATTTCTTAACAATTTAATAATATAAGTACAACTAGAAAGGGCTAATATATTTTCTCAAAGCAAGTTTCCAGCTCGTCAATCACGAAATAGCAAATGGAGATAAGCATATGGTCGGTTCCATTCAGCCAAGTGGTTCAATTTGTTTTTGCAAGCGAGTGTTTTGCACTTGGGTCAACAACAAGGCTTCAAGTATCAAATCGCAGCCTCAACTGTAGTGTCACTTGAGCAAAAAAAGCGCAATCCCCCAGGCATGGTTCTCTTTTCGTAATTAAAAAAGAGGGTGGGGGGGGGGGGGGTTAGAAAAAAACTCAAATGTCATCCCTACCACTTATTCCGTGGAAGAATGCGTCATTGCGTATGTGACGTCACTCTTTGGAAGTCTGGCTTTGAATGCCAAATCTCGACTTTATCAACTTTTTTTTTAAGGTTGTCTTTTCCACACGTGCGGTTTAATGCTATGGGAATGTTAACCCTAAAAATCTCATGATTATTTTATATTATAGATTTGGAAACTGTCAAAAACTCAGATTCAACCAAATATTAAATTATAAAAGGAAATTACTTATTAGATAGGGGCGCATATATGCAATTGAATTAACTCTATAACGTTATGAATGAGTGGGATAAATTTAGTGATCTCATGATTATTTTATATTATAGATTTGGAAACTGTCAAAAACTCAGATTCAACCAAATATTAGATTATAAAAGGAAACTACTTATTAGAAAACAGAAAGTTGCTATTGAAGACATATGTATGGAGCATAGCCATGTACGGGTGTGAAACCTGGACAATTAGAAAAGCGGAGAGAAAGAGATTAGAGGCTTTCGAAATGTGGTGCTACAGAAGAATGATGAATATCAAATGGATGGATAAAATTACAAATGAAGAAGTTCTTGGAAGAATAGGAGAAAGAAGAACCTTGTGGAAGAGTCTGAAGAAGAGAAGAGGTGATGGGGCATACACTGAGACATGGGGGACTGCTTAGGGATATCTTGGAGGGGGAGCTGGGAAAGAAAAGGGGAAGGGGAAGACCCAGATTAGAATATTTCAACCAAATAATTGGGGATATGGGATGCCAGACATTTAGAGAGGTCAAACAGCTGGCGGGGGACAGAGTCGAGTGGAGACGGATTGTTGCATCAAACCAGTCTTAGGACTGTATACTCAATGATGATGACTTATTAGATAGGGGCGCATGTATGCAATTGAATTAACTCTATAACGTTATGAATGAGGGGGATAAATTTAGTGATCTCATGATTATTTTACATTATAGATTTGGAAACTGTCAAAAACTCAGATTCAATCAAATATTAGATTATAAAAGGAAACTACTTATTAGATAGGGGCGCATGTATGCAATTGAATTAACTTTATAACGTTTTGAATGAGGGGGATTTAGTGGAAAATACAAAAGCTCTTTGATCCAAACTACAAATCAGGTTACTCCCCGATAAAGCTAAAACCTCACAACCACAATATCTGATCTTTTACAAGATTTAAAGTAAAAACAAATATTTACCACAAATGAGAAAAAAATTTGCCACATCCGTTATTCTTTTTATTCAGGATATGAATTGCAACAGATGTATCAGAAGAAAAAATTATGAAGAATGTGAAGGACAATTTCATAAACTATATATTACGTTCCAAGACGCAGAGCAATGATCTAACTCTGATGTTATGATTATAGAGAATGTCCAAATTTAGATAGAGACAATTAAAAAAGCAACTTTAGGTTTTATAGGGAATATGCTTTGTAATTAATAGTAATTATCTCCTTTGAGGCTTCAAAGACTTGGCCATTTAGCCAAAACAGGTTAAATTCTAATTATATGTGTGTATGTTTAGTGTTAATAAGTGTAAGAGCCTGATTATGGCGAGTTAAATTTAAACTAAGAGTGGGACTTAAATCCGAGTATCCGGTTCAGAGAACTCGAACGTTACACTCTCGGTTAACCCAGCCTTATGAAAACTTAATTCTGGAACAGTTTTTAGGAATCTATGGTAGTATGATAAACCTTTCAAAATTAATTTAAATTTCGCGAAATTATACATAAATATCACTGGCCCTAAAATTTCAAATATTTAGAGTATTTTCATAAATATATAAAGCGGACTTCAAAATTTCAAGAGGATCTTTAAATGTTCAAATTATTATGTTTTTTCAAATATTTCTATAAAAAATATTTCTTTTGTTTTGAAAAGTATATTGGTTCTTGAAATGAAATAAAATTGTTCCATAATTTCAAGGGTCAATTCAAGTGAATGATTTGTCTGAAAATAGAGGCGGAATGTAAAAAATGAAGATCCTAGACCTTTGGACCAAACTCAACCAGCATCAGTAAATTCTAGTTGCCACAAAGGTATTCAGTGAAACGCGTTTTGGTACTTACGTATTAACGCCACCTCAGCTACAAATAAAATTTTAAACTCCAAATTTGAACTGAAATTGAGTTTATGGACTGTGATGTCTTAAATTGTCTCAAGTGAGCGCCAGTGGGCGTTGGCAATTTTCACTTTTAGAACTTTTCATAGGTTCTATTCATCATCTCGGTTCATTTACTATAGATAAAAAAATGGGTTCCCGAACAAACTTTGGAAGGTTCGGTTAAGATATATTCAGTTCGGCTCGGTTCGGCTCATTTATCTTCCTTACGGGTTGGTTTTTAGGCGATTAGGTTGGCATAATGAAGATATACGAGCCGGGCCGAGCCGAACTGAATATACCTTAACCGAACCGGCAACAACTTTTACATATTCGAATTTTTTTGGGTATTTACTAATTATTATTTAATTAATATTCATTTTGTAAAAGAATCCGTTGTCAGTAGCGGCGCTTAAAAACCGCCAAATCTGTAGCTGCGGTGGCGTTAATATGTAAGTACCCGCGTTTTAAGAACCCGTTCTTACTAAAAACCGGTTTTTACTGCAAAATATACATTTATTTTTATTTCTTTAGATTTTAAAATTCTTTATAAAATAATTGTGAATTATTTCATTCTACCATCGCGAATTTAATTTTACTCGTTTGCTCTTTTTATGTTAATAATGAAACCATTATTTCAATTCCAAAAACGGCCTGCATTCTCTGCCCTTGAATTCCCTGAGGGTTGTTTTATAGCATATCCACTAGCTCCCTTTGTTTATCTTTTGAAGGGACAGCATAGATATTCAAAGGGTGCATGCAATAAACAAACCATGTCGAGACTCGAACCACCACCCACCAACTCCCATGTTCTACTAAAAAACAGATCAATACTTTGCAGCCTGACAATGTAAATCTATCTTATTATTTGCGAATGCACTAGTTTCCATCCAATCATCACCGAAATAAACAACAGTGGAGTTGTTTCTAAGCTGATAATAGAAATATACATCAGTTCACAGAGTTAATCTCATTTGCTAGATTTAAATAATAAAGCATAAAATGTAATTATTTCTTGATTATAGATATAACATATTTATCAGTGGCGGTTGGTGACTTTTCAACCAGGGGATGCTGTGCAAAATAGTACCCTTCATTTTTTGAAATTTTAAAGGTAGTTCTTTCACAAATGCAAAAATTCAAGAAGTCTTTGAAACTTGGTATATAAGTCATTAAAAGTGTAATACACACACTGTTAAAATTTGAAGACGATTTAGCACACCAAACATAAAATAAATCCAATTAAAAATGACATTTTTTACATAGGGTAGATAGGGAAAGGGTGGGGAAATGATCATTATTTTTTTTTTTATTGAAGGACTTTCACCATCTTGATGAAAAACTAATAGAAGGGTGTTTATTTCCAAGATTTTCTTAATCGAAAATGTCAAAAACATCGTCATTAGAAGAAAAGTTGTAGAGGATGTAATTTTTGATATTTTCGTTTAAAAAATCTTTGAAAATAAACAGCCCAATGAGGAAGAATGTCAAAAATGAAGATTCTTGACCTTTGGACCAAAATCAACCAATATCAGTAAATTATAATTGCCACAAAGATATTCAGTGAAACGCGTTTTAACTAGTAATAACCTTAAACCGGTTTTTACTGCAACATATATATTAGTAATATTATATATTATTTCTATTCTTGATTGCAAAAAATACTATTATTTAATGGTTTTCTTTTTAGTTTTCCAAATAGAAAATTAATTAAATAACCCAAACTAAACATCTTAATCAAAATTTAGAAGAATTAAATGGTAGAATAACTGGCTATTTGATCATGGGTTCCGCAAAATACTAGAATAATTGCCATTATTCTTTCGAGCTTTAATCAATATATATAAAATAAAAAAGTATGTATATATGTTTGTATGATCCAAACGATCTAATTGGCCAGTGGATAGCCAATGGCAAAGCGTTAAATTGTTAGAACGATTCTGATTGGTCAGATAGTGATCGATTGTTAAATAAATCTTCGCTTATTGTTGAATCAATTTCGTTCAGCACATTCTTTCAAAATTTACAGTATCATTTTAAATTTCATCAAAGGCCCGGTTTGTCAGCTAGTATCAATATAAATATTACTTGAAATCAAATAAATAATCATTATTTTTATAATTATTTATAGAGAAAGTACCTAGGGTTATTTATTTATTTACTTTGTTTGTGCTGTTTATATTGATCCAGAATATTAATACCGAGGAGGAAAAAAACAACTTGCTAATAATTCTGAATAAATAGAAGAAAAAAATATCATTAGTTGAAAAATACAAGACAATTTTTTTTTATCTTAATATGAAATATAAAGAGTTTTTAGTATATAAAGGAAATAAGAAAAAAATCGAGTTTGGAATCCACGATAAAAAAAAAAGTAATCAACTTTAGAAAGAAAATTGATATTTAAGAAAATCAATAAGGGAGCAGGATTTTTTTTTTTTTTTTAATAAAATCATTGCAAAAATAATGAAATTAGAATAGAAATTGAAAAAAATATACATTTAATTTTCTATTAAATGTGTTTTTTATGGTACTTATTATCAAATATCACATTAATACTTGTATATTATGAAAATCTGCATCAATATTCAAATATTTTCTAACCTTCATTGAAAGTTCCCGATTCAATAGTTCGAGAAGAGGGTGAGATTTGGTTTTTGGGATGACTTTCTTCCGAGGGGTGAACCGCGACCTAAAATCATGTACACCTACTTCCACTTCCACTTTCATTTCCAAGTAGAAGACAATAGATTATCTAATGAATTCCAAAGTAATTCTAAATAATTCCAAAAACTGTGGACACCTAATTCCAATCGCGGTTCACCCTTCGCTTTTAGAGTATGCTTTTAGCTTATTTTGCTGCCCTGTTGTTTACCTTCTAGTTTAATTTGTAATTGTTTGTAAAGGCTGAAAGGGGGTTCAGCGATTTAGTACTAGAATTACAGCAGCCATACAGGAATATAGGCAGTATTTCCGGTAAGCACAAACATTAGTCAGTTGGGATCGCAAAATATATACCTTTTCATTATCATTGAGTTTCATGCAACTAGATAGTTGCATTATCTTTTATTAAATTTTGTTTTTCTAAACGATAGTGTTAAATTAGAGGAAGAACATTGTGATAGAATCTGAAGAAGAGAATGTAGAACAGACCTTAAGGGGGTTGTCAAATTTTTACCATCAAATCATTGATGTATTAAATATTTATTCCCGAAATTCGAAGTTGATCGTCTGTCCCATTACTGAGAAATAAATTATTGAAAATTGTCCTTTTAACATGGAAGTAAATGGATTTTTAAAAAGGATATAACTTCTATACAAATTATACTATTTTCAACAAATTTATACAGATCAATAATTCAACTTTTATAAATCGAATGATACATTTTTCAATAGATTTGACAGTCTAGTTAATTAGTTATTCATAAATGTAAAAAATAAAAAGTTATTTGCAGTCAACGGAATATAACAAAAGCACTAGTGTAGAATTCTAACTCTATTTCTTGAAATCGTTTTTGTGTTAAATAAATGTTTTTATCATGAGAAAAAATTTATCTCAATATTCTTATTAATAATATTATCAAAACAAAGATTTAGTACAAAAATAAAGTAAATGTACTATTAAATCTATTACTATTATATTAGATGATTTTAAAAAGAGATATATTTTCAATAAAAATCTGGCTGTTTCCTCGCGGAGTAGATTTTAGACTTTTATATTTGAATAATACATTTATGTTTGAGAAGTTCAAATGCGAATTTAGATGGCCCCTAATTTAAGAATATAAATATAAAATATGTTTATTGGCGTTAATGCCCTCGTAGTCGACACGCCCTCAAGTAGAATAATTAGAATTAATTTCCAATGCAAATATATTTAAATACAATTTTTATCTTCTCATTCTAGTTTCCTGTATGCTCTTATCAAGCATTGACCACTCTTTGGTTATAAACAAGATTATTACAAAAATATTATAGAAAAAAATTTTATATAAAAAATAAGAAAATAAATAATTATTTTAAATCAAAATTGGAAAAAAATGAAAATTTTTCAAAATTTGGTAGGGTGTCCGCAAATTTTAATAATATGGCAATTTTTTGTTGTCTTCGAAAGGTGCGAACTAGAAAGTTAATCGACCCAAACTTATGGGGTAAATTTCAGTTACAACCATTCGAGGGGTGAACCGCGACCTAAAATCGTGTACACCTACTTCCACTTCCACTTTCATTTCCAAGTAGAAGACAATAGAATACAATAAATTATCTAATGAATTCTAAAATAATTCCAAATAATGGTGTACATTCAAATCGCGGTTCACCCCTCGCAACCATTTGATATATAGGTATGGTACCTAGGTCCCCTTATTACAATTTGCGAAGAATGTATGAAAAAAAATTTTAATCAAAAATAGAGTTAGACTGAGAAATTTCAATAAATAATAGTAAATGATAAAATTAGTACAAAATTGATAAATTTTAGCATAAGGTCGAAAAAATTTTAAATAAAAAATTGATATATCGACTCGAAATTTTCTAAATAAAAAAAATTAAAAATTTGAACAAATTCTAAGTTATCCAGGATTTTTAATGAAAAACTAACTTATACCAACTAGAAACGTTACAAAAAATTAACTATAAAATTTTAACAAATTCTGATGAGATTATTCGAAAGGGTGTTAAAAATATTTAAGTGAAAGAGCTGCATTTTAGCCCTGAAAATGAATAGGGGTTGATTTCAAATTAATAATAGTGAGAAATTAATCATGTGTGAATTGATTTTATAATATAATATCGAATGACTCATTTGGTCAATGCTATTTTTCTATATAGAAACTGAATAGGTCACACATTGCGAGCAGTGGCGTAGCCAGAAAATTTTCATGGGGCGTCAATCCACAAAGCAAAATATTTAGTGGGAATTTTTTTTATTAAAACAAATAGGTATTTCAAGAAATTAAAAAAGAACATAATACTTGATTAGACATAAGTATGACAAATATTTAATTACGGTTAGTTTGCCATAAGAAATAGTTTGTCGTTGCCATTACTCATTCCATGAGCTCTGCCTTTGGAGGGGGTTCTGACCCCCCCCCCCCCCGTTGCTACGCCCTTGATTGCGAAAGGGAGAATACATTTTGAATAATTTCTATAAAAATACTCTTTGCTTCAAAGTACTCGTATATGTCTAGATAAATCTGATTTCTTATCTAATATCTAGTTAAGGGGAGAGAAATGACCAGTTGCAAAACTCACCCCTAATCTTTCTCTTCTTTAAAAACATGTATTCCAAAATTTAATCACTTTTAAAGAAAAATTAATTATATTATATGGTAGTAATAATTTAATCTGAAGTACACTTAGCCACAATTAATTTGGTACAAAACCATGGTAATTAAAGGAAAAAGTGAACATTTACGACTTGGTATTCCCACCGTAATTCTGTGGGGGAGATGTGAAAGGTCACAATAGGATCGACTATTTATAAATTTAAATGTAATAAACTTTTCATAATTACTTGGTACACCTGGGGGGTAGTAGATGCAATCTAAAATGGATATTCTGTTGTTTTTTTTACCCAGAAGATAGAGAAAATCCAAAGTTTAGAAATACAGTAGAGTCCCATTAATCCGGCACTTCAATAGACCGGCACGTCCAATAATCCGGCACCCTCCGCCCGCGATTTGGTATCCGTTTATTACCCATATAGGGTAAAATTGATTTTTTTTTTTTTTATTTATTATGAATTTTTCTATACAATCCAGTAATCCGAACATTCCAATAATTCGGCACCCCCTAGTTTTTAATAGTGCCGGATTAGTGAGACTCTATTGTACAAACATTTTCGCACCAGAATAAACTTTCTACATCTTCCCCTTCTTGAATTAGTTAGGTGATGAGATTCAGACAGTCAAGTTACCCAGGCGAAAAATCATGATTTAAAATGATAATCTCCACGCTTTAGACATTTTTTGCTTTTGCGAGAAAATCAAGTATAAAATTATCAAAATAGTTTCTTTCATATAAAACTAAAATAACTCTTTATTCATAATATGTATAAATTATATTTTTTTTTAATTCATTATCTCGACAATTTTTCAACTTTGACACCGCTTCCTGTATTATATCTTCCGGAATATATTTATTTAGATTGAGAACCAACATCCCGTTTATAATAAGATCTTATGCGCTCTAAATGATAATGAAAAAAATATTATTACTTAAAAAAAAAAAAAAAATCGCGTAAAATAAAGAGGGAAAGACTCATGCGGAAACGGGTTTTGCTAATTTCGGTTAGTCATTGTCTGGTTTATATCATCTTTTGTAAAAGTTTTCTCATATGATCATCTAAACCAGGACTGTCCAACTCGTGGCCCGCGGGCCGTATGCGGTCCAGCACTGCAATAAAATAAAATCATAAACTTCCTTAAAATATTGAGATTTATATGTAGAGATATATGTAATCCCCTTTTCGAAATATGAATGTACATTTGTACAATATGTGAAGTTATTTCAAGAATAAAATTTACTAAAAGCAAAATTATTAGCTCAACTATATAAGATAAAAAAATAATGAAGTTCGAATATTTAAAAATTCTTCTTCTTCTCATATTTTCAATAATTAAAATATTTATCATTTCAGTAATTTACCTATATGCTAAGACACTAACCAAGTTTATAGTTATCATTCTAGTAGTACCTAAAAGGAAACAAGGAATTAGGGTTTTCTAGAACAATCACAATTAATTGATCATTTCTCTCCTGGGCTAAAACTTGTCAGGAGTTGTCTTTTAGATCTTTGCCCGTTCTAACATCTCAATAGATAATGGATATTCAGCGATTATTATATCTGTGACCATTTTAAAAAATAAATTATCATTCCTCATATCCTTCTTTAATCCCATTCGATATAACCCGTAGCCCAATATAAAGTCATAAAATTCATTAAAACATTGAGATTTATATAATTAGATACCAGAAAACACACAACAATTTGGGCTGATAATTGTTTTTCTCTAAAATAAGAAATCTGAAAATCTACTATGAAGTTTTCGAAAAATAAAAATGCAAATTTTAAATTTTGAATCTGGAACTAGATTTCAAGATTTCCGAAAAAATAATCATCATTTTGGTCTATTTTTGACTCCATTTTCATTATAGAAATAAATTTTCTACTTGCAAACTTTCTGATTGAATGTTCTAAAATACCCCCCCCCCCCCCCTTTTTTTTTGTCTGATAATTTTTAAGGCAGACTTAAAAAAATTGGTTTTATGTTCTTTTCAAAAATATATTCAGTTTTATTCTAGTTAATTTTTTTCATTTTTTATACCTCTTCAAAATTGGTCTATCTTTATGCCCCACCCTGTATATAAAATATGTAAATTCATTTTTTATAACGTTATCATAAATACGAAAAATATTTATCTTATATCTTATATTATTATATGTAATAGTAATACTATGGGTGGATTGATAGGTTAATAATAGGTATTGAGATCAAGTTTCTATAAAAACTATTGTTATTTAAAAGATTTAGTTTACCGAAAGTAGCAGGGATGATGTTTCATAAGGATTCAATTACACCGAGGGGTGATCCGCGATTGGAAGTAGGTGTACACCCTCTTTGGAAGTATTTTGGAAGTACTTGGAAATATTTGGAAGTACTTGGAAATATTTGGAAGACCTTGGAAATATTTGAAAGTACTTGGGAATATTTGAAAGTACTTGGAAATATTTGGAAGTACTTGGAAATATTTGAAAGTACTTGGGAATATTTGAAAGTACTTGGAAATATTTGGAAGTACAAGTGGAAGTAGGTGTACAGCATATTAAGTAGCGATTCACCCCTCGAATTACACCAAGCAAAGGACAACCCTTATATTTCTCCTTATGAACATCAACTATTGTATTTTTCTTTCTCGCGTTTTATTATTAATTTATTACTATGAAATATTTGTTTTTTTATTTGGTCGGGATATAAATAAAATGTTTGATATAAAAATAATTGAATCAAATGTTTCGTGTATCTTGAATTGACATTCAAAGTTATTGGGGTTCCTGTGACCATTATTTTGATAGAATCAGCACTTTTGTAGAAGGGTTGGTTGTTTGCCTGAGGGTCGAGAGGCTTTTATTTCGCTCGTGATATTCCTAGGGTTATTTATTCATCAATATTCGATTAACCACACTACTCTGCTAAAGAAAACGCGGGGGTGCAGGGGGCTTTGAACCAAACTCAACCAACATCAATAAATTCTAGTTGCCACAAAGGTATTCAGTGAAACGTGTTTTAAATAGTAAGAACCCGTTCTTACTAAAAACTGGTTTTTACTAAAACATATACATAAGAACGAAATTTTACTCATTTATATTCTGAAGAATCAAGCAAATTTATGATCGAAAACACCCTCAACGAAATTCCTGCCTGTAGGTATGTGTGTATGTTTGTATGTTTCCGTGGATTCCGGGCAAATCTTGCTTGGGTGGGGGTCCAGGGGACGTAGCCCCTTGGCTAGCAAGATGGGCACCGAAGGCTGACCTCGCAGCTAGTATAACATCAGGACAGTAGTGGATGATAAACGGCGGTATACGGAGTATACCCTGAGTATAATTGATCTAAGCAAATAGCGTATACCCTATGCTAGGTTGTATATGTTGCAGTAAAAACCCGTTTTTACTAAGAACGGGTTCTTACTAGTTAAAACACGTTTCACTGAATACCTTTGTGGCAACTAGAATTTACTGATGTAGGTTGAGTTTGGTTTAAAGGTCTAGAATCTTCATTTTTGACTTTCCGCCTCATTTTGGGTGTTTATTTTCAAAAAATTTTAAACAAAAATATCAAAAATTAGAAGAAAAGTTGTAGAGGATGTTTAAAATTTTTTGAAAATAAACACCCAAAATGAGGAGGAAGGTTGAACCAACATCAATAAATTCTAGTTACCACAGAGGTATTCAGTGAAACGCGTTTTAACTAGTAAGAACCCGTTCTTACTAAAAACGGGTTTTTACTTCAACATATATTTTATTTTAAATTACAGTTTTGTCATTTATAAAATACACCCCTTCCCGGTTTATAGCGAAAGCCCCCTGATTTTGACGGTCCATATAGCGTATACCTTCTGCTAATATTACGACTACAGCACTGAATAACATTAAATTCGTATTGAAATGAATATTTTAAAATTTTCGAAAATGAAAGCAAAAACAATATTCTGTAACAGTGAAAAGAAAAAGCGAAAAAGAAACATTCCCCACTTTTAACGTTGCAATACCTTTATAAATGAAACTTAAATTCAAATGAAGGGATGAAAGCAAAATATATAATATATAATTGAGTTTGTCCGATGATAACAAGTTAAGCTTTAGGCTTTAAAAGCGGAAACTCGGTTTGCCAACTTAATGGAGTCTATCGATGGGAGGCAGCTAAGGGTGAGGAGAGTTTCCATAGATGTTTACACCTCAAGGGAAATCGATGCTAATCGGATTTCCTTCTCGATTACTATATTTCTGATCCCCAATTCTAGATCGTGATTAGATTATTCTCGCTAAGGTAGATCCTGAATATGTTTAAAGGGGAAATATAAATAAATTAAGGGAAAAGCCTAAAGTACTGGGCGATAAATTGCTTTTATTCGCTAGGCTCCACGACCGATTGAATTCGTTCGAAAAATTTTAATTATTTTTTTCGGGATTAGAAAAAAAATGTATGAATCATGGAGAGAAATAATTTCCAATCATGATTTTTTCTGCCTGTGTGTCAAATTACGCATATCTTCGATAATAATGAAAGAGCATAGAAAGTTAGTTCTGGTGCCAAAATGTTTGTGTTTTCGAAAAGAACTGATTAGATTTAAGATAGCTTTAGAACGTTAGAAAAAATTAAATTGTCATGGAGATGTGTAATGGGTGAGCTGAAATATGGTACCCAAGTTTGTATCGATGAGCTTCACCCGCCATGTTTTAGTTTTCTAGATCAAAGTGAGGGCTAACAACAACATAGCCAAATAATCAAAACTCGCGTTTGTGTTTCCGAAAAGAACTGATTAGATTTAGATAGCTTCAGAGCGTCAGAAAAAATTAAATTGTCATGTGGAGATGTGTAATGGATGAGTTGAAATTTGATACCCAAGTTTGTATGGATGGCGCCCAAAATCCCGACAGCCAAAATCCCGACAACCCAAAATAACGACAACCCAAAATCCCAACAACCCAAAATACCGACAGCCGAAATCTCGACAACCCAAAATCCCAACAACCCAAAATATCGACAAACCAAAATCCCGTCATGTGAATTTGGTTTCAGTGTGTTAATTATGATTGATTGAGTGAACCAAGTTTGTATCTATCGATGAGCTTCACCCACCTCTCTGCCAAGTTTCAGCTTTCTAGATTAAACCAATTGATAACAACTATATTGCCAAATAATCAAAATTCGCGGAGAGTGTATCGAGTTTTAAAAAAGTTGACAACAATTTTTCTTTAATGCATTTCTTTACATTTTTGGTTCTCTATATAAAGTAAATATAATTGTGAATTGTATCTCAAATTAAGTTCAGTACAATATAAATGAAACTGAAAAATGGGTGATTCTGATCTGGAATGTAGTGTCCAGCCTTAAAACGGATTAAAGTAGATTAAATTCAACAACGTCTAGGTCAAGGCTATTATAATGAAACGAACCCGTTTCCCTCTTGAACGTAATAGGTTTTCAAGTTAATATTGAGAATTCAACAGGACGATATTAAAGACCTATTAATATTAACTGATGCCATGTGATATGAGGAGTCGGCAACGATTGCAGTAAATTGATGACTGAAACCACCGCAATTAGTTAGTTTTGATGAGATATTCTGATAATAATTTATTGTCTATGGAAACATTCAGATCTGCCGTGACTTTGAAATTGAATGGGCTGTTTAAACTACAAGTTGTGACTCTTGATCTCTATTAGAAATGTAACGGTTATAACTTAAAGGTTAAGGCCTTCCAATATAATTGAAAAGATTTTGTTTTGCCGAAAGAGTAGAGTTGTTGATTTATAAAGGGAAAAAATGAGGTTGTCTTCTGCTTGATGCAAAAATCGGCTCCCTCACTAACACTACAAACACTTTACTGATGTGCTGTCTAAATGGGCTTTGTTCACGGTAAATAAATATATATATATATATATATGTATCTAATCCACATATATATCAGTCTTTTTTTAACGCATAATCTCTTAATTTCATTGTTTGCTGTCAAAACATTTAATGGTAAATGAAATTTCGCGTACGCCTGACCACGGCAACCTGTGCCGACTTGCAGCGAAACATGTCAGAACTTGCAGGCAAAATTAAATAACAAATGAAAATAAACTGTTTTTGCATTTTTAGACTTCTGGGGCCCCAATGATTATTTATACAAAATTTGGTTGAGTTTGCTCAAATAGCCTA